>RJWJ010018797.1:0-31153 GCA_004363605.1 Indri indri
GAATGGCCGTCCCATCTTTAGAGACATTGTCTCTACCAAGAAGCCAGGAGAATTCAAGTCCTGCTTATTACACATGACCATGTTATGGCTTGACTTCCTCGTTGCTGAATTCGATATGCACACTGGCCATGGGGTCATTCCAAAATTACTCAGGGAACATGCAGCATGAGGATGCGTATGTTACTCACTTTCAGTTCTGGGCAGAACTTCCAGGGTTTTTCTTGTTTTAGAGCTAAGTATTCTGCCTCTATATTCTGGTTCTTGGTGGGCATATTGCATTGAATTTGGGGGTGGAGAATGATCGCAGTCTAATCAAAGACGTTCCAACAATCTTGGCTGCTACAGACAAGATGAGAGTGGTAGAAGACGTCTCTGGCTATAGTTTGGATAGCTTTAGGATTTAGAATCTAACTGCAAGAATAGGCAGTAAATGTCTAGACATTGCCATGTCTATACAAGAAAAAAACAAACAAAAAAAGGAATAAAAGAATAGATAGTAAAAAGTACAAAGAGGTGTGAAGGATTAGGAGGCTTTACTTATTAAAAACTCAATCGTTCAGGTGAAGTGTTAAGCTAGAATGCACTTCATCGATGTCCCTTTTGGCTCTGTGTTTCACTACAACCCCTGATGTGTTCCTTACTATAATATTTGTAGAAAGATCTAGTGTATTTGGCTGAATCATGATGCTATCAGTACCAGTTTGCCTGGTTGAAGTACAAATAAATAAAATCCATTTTTACCTTTAAAAAAAAAATATGCAAACTGCAGGGCTTCCGAGAGCCTCTGTGTCACAGGGTTTCTGGCCTCAGTATGGGGGCAGATGTACAGTGATCAGATCTCAGCACACGCATCACACGTACCTGTTCTTGCAGACCCTTTTTAAAATTCTCATCTGGAGCTTTGTGTGAGACCTTAGGGTCGACCAGGGGTTCATCCGCTCTTTGCTTTTTCCACAACTTGGTGTCCAGATACCACGCTCCGTACCTCATCTTCACCGTCTTTGGTTTACAAGGATTCTATAGAAAGTAACATCATTCCCAATGCCGTTAGTTTTTTTGGTTTGTCATTTCCGCAAATCTAAAGTTTAACTAATAAAAGCGGTATCATTGCTTTGAATTTATAGTTGGTCTTTGCCAAAGTATTTTATGAAGTCTCAGCATGCTTCGATTTGACAAAGGAAACATGAGAGTTTCATGGTTGAAAAATTAACATAGTGGTTAGTAACAGAGCCTTTGAATTCTGACAAACCTGGGTTCAAGCCCAGCTTTCCCCCACTTAGTAGTCGTGAGTCCATGAGCAAGTGACCAATTCTTCGTCTGCAAAATGGAGATAACAATAGTTTCCACCCCCACAGGGTTGTTGCGACGATTAAAGGAGAGAATGTATGTCAAGCAGCTAGAAATCATGCAAAAATCACATATTTCCCCCAAGGCTAATGACTTTGAACGACACTCAGTCGACCAAAATAATAAGTTATTAGACTTACTATGAGCCCAGCTGTGTGCGCGGCCTTCTGAATGCTACGCTATTTTTGATCAAACTGCTACCTAACACCAACCTCTTGCCTCTGCAATTGGAAGAGAGAAAGAAGAGGAAGAAAGGACCCCATTCCCTTCCTTGCCCCGTTCCTCAGCAGCGCGCTGAGGATGCCAGGACAGCCCCTGGCCGGCTCGTAGCCTGAGGCTCTGAACGCAGCGCCCACATAATCTCTCATCACAAAAGGGGTCCAACTCTTGGGAGAGGCAAAGAAACAGGAAACTACAAAGGTTCTCTCCCTCTGTCCTTGCACCGCATTTAGACTATGCAGGGGAGTATGGGAGGCTTTCCGGAGTCGGGCCAGATATGCCGTCCAAACCAGAGAGCACGGGACGGAGCAGCTGGGAGGGAAGTCCCCTCTAGAGCGGGACTCAGCATCGCGGTCCCTGTCTTCCAAGCGCGCTGACCTCCTCCCTATTTCTAGCGCACACCCGTCACACTGGGCGTCTCGCCTTTGCACACGCTGTTCCCTCTGCTGTGATGCTCTTCCCCGGGATACCCGCGTGGCTCACCTCTTGGCCTATTTCGTCTCATCTTTTCATAGGTACCTCGCCTGACCATCCAATCCAAAAATTGCAACCCCCTCGCAACACTCCTCGCCTTCTTTGTTTCCTCGTTTTTCTTAACTGCACGTACTACCATGTACTATGCTACATATTTTCTGTTTGTTTGTCTGTCTCTCTTCTCACCCTCTAAAATGTAAGCTTAAATAAGGGATTGTTCCCAGCTACACATCCCTGGCATCTAGAACGATACGATACTTAGGACATAACAGGTGCTTACTAAATATTTGGTGAACTAAAGTTAGGTTTCTTAACTTCGGCACTATTGACCTTTGGTGCTGGGTAACTCTTTGCGGGAAGGGAGCCGTGCGATGCGTCGCAGAATGTTTGGCAGGGCTCCTGGCCTCTGCCCCCTCCATGCCAGGAGCATCCCCCAAGCTGTGACAACCAAAAATATTGTCTCTAGACATGGCCAAATACTCCTCCTGGGGTGGGCCAAATGAGGGCAAAATCAGCCTCAGATGAGAAGCACTGAATTAGAGAAAGGAGCGGGGGAAACAGGAGGGTACAGGGGTGGGACAGGGAGAGAGACGGAACCCACACGACCGCCACACTGGAGAACCTGAGTTCCGGAATACGGTGTGTTGTTGGTGACGGGTGATTGTTCGAGACTCAGCACAAACAACCTCTTCTGTGAGTCCTTCACTGAACATGCCCTTACCCCGCGCTCGGTGCAATTGATCGCGTCTGTCTATGTCCCACACACACCATGACGTTTTGTTGCAGTCAATCATTTACCTGCCAGCCCCACCGGATTGTCATCCTGTCAGTGCAGGGAGCAGTCTCCAATTTTTGTGCACTTGTCCCCAGCACTTTGGGACATACGGGAGTAGATGCTCAGAAATGTTCGTTGAATAAAAGCACGAGCAAACGGATGGATGAAGACACGGTGCAAAGAGAGACGTGCTAAAACAGAGGCACCGAGTGCTGTGAGACACCAGAAGGAAGAACCATTTAACATCAACCAGGGACCTGGAAAAACTCCACGGAAAATTGGCGTATGCCTGTGTCTAGAGGACGTAGGGAGGAGGAGATTGTGAGTGAAGCGGTGGAGGGAAAGCTCAGGGTTTGAGGAAGGACACCAGCGACCGGAGTGGAGCGGGCCCTAGAGTGTGCAAAGTAAGAAAATAAAGATGGGACTTTCACTTCCAGAATAAGGAGCGCAGCTGCCCTCCCACGTGCACCAAGCAAAAAGCAGGAGAAAATACATGAACTAGCAGTTTGCAAGACACTGGGCCCGGGGAACAAAGGGCAGTGGTCCCTGAGAGATGAGCCCCGCAAGAGAAGCCCCACAACCGCCCCAGCTCAAGCCCCACAACCGCCCCAGCTCGCTGCCCTGAGAGTTTGCAGGCCGAGTGCACCGAGGCGGAGCCTGGCGGACTCTGAATGGAGGAGGCAGAACTGAGAGTCCAGGGAGACCGAGGCAGCTAAAGTTGGCAGCACAGAGTAACAGAAAAATGGACCTACGCAGAGGGAAACCCCAGATGGTTGCAGAGGGTCCCCTGCTGTGCGCGTGTGGGGGAAACTGCCCGAGGTCAGGGAAAGAACCAACAGGAAAGATGAGAGGGGAGGGTGCCCAGCACTCGCACAGGCCCTTCCTCCCTCCTGGGAAACCTGAAGGTCCCTAGGATACTGGGTAGGATACACAGGAGGGTCTCGCCTCAACAGCAGGGAACAATTAGCCCTAGACGGAACATTACACTTTGGTCTTTCCCAGCAAATCTTAAATGCATGACCCAAAAGGATCAAACTTTTCCAAGTAACTTGATTGCATCCCAGAACAAAGTTCGGGAATATTTACAGTAATACAAAAGTACTCAACAGCCAGTAAGGTAAAATTCGCAACGTCTAGCACCCATCAAAAATTACCAGGAAATGCAGGAAAACATGACCCATAAGGACAAGATAAATCAATTAATGGAAACTGACACAGAACTGATACAGATGTTAGAATTAGCAGACAATGACATCAAAGCAATTATTATAACTGTATTCCATATGTTCAAAAGATTAAATAGAGGTAGGTGTCATGGCTCATGTCGGTAATCCTAGTATTTGGGAGGCCAAGATGGGAGGATTGCTTGAGGCCAGGAGTTCAAGACCAGCCTGGGCAACATAGGGAGACCTCATATGTACAAAAAATAAAAAATTTAGCTAGACATGGTGATACGCACCTGCAGGCCCAGCTACTTGGAAGGCTGAGGCAGGAGGATTGCTGGAGCCTAGGAATTTGAGTTTATAGTGACCTATGATGACACCACTGCACTCTACCCCAGGCAACAGAGCAAGACTCTGTCTCAAAAAAAAAAAAAAAAAAAAAAAAAAAAAAAAAAAAAAAAAAAAAAAAAAAAAAGAGATTAAGTGGAGACATGGAAGATGTATATTTATAAAAAGACCCACGTCAAACTTCCACAGGTAAAAATCATAATATATGAGATGAAAAATTATACTGGATGGGGTTAACAGCAGATTAGACACTGCAGGGGGGAAAATTAGAGAATGTAAAGACATAGCCATAGAAACACAGGAAAAAACAAGAATTTAAAAACTGAACAGAGCAGTGAGACAACTTTAAGCAACCTGATTACATGTAATTAGAGTACTGGGAGGGGGTTGAAAAACAAAAGAAAATTTAAAGAAATAATGGTAAAAATTTTTCCAATTTTTTTTTTGAAAGGGTCTTGCTCTGTTGCCCAGGCTAGAGGCTACAGCACAGTGGCATCATCATAGCTCGCTGCAAACTCAGACTCCTGGGCTCAAGCCATCCTCCCACCTCAGCCTCCTGCGTGGCTGGGACCAGGGTGTGCGCCACCATGCCCGGCTAGAGACGTCGTTCCCTTCTTGGTTGTGTTGATTCTGGTGAGAAACCCTACAGCAGCCTGTCTTTGCTTTTCTGGATGTGCTTTTTTCCTTGGATGCTTTTAAGATTTTCTCTTTGTCACTGTTTTGCACTTTTATCATTATACACTTTGGTATAAAGCAGACCCACGCTGGAAGAAATGTTCAAAGAAATCTTTCAGGCAGAAGAAAAACGACACTAAGTGGAAATAATATATTTTGAACTTTTGCACAGTGGCCCTCCATCCGCCAGTCGAAAGTTCAATTTTGGCAATAACCCCCCTGGTTTATAAAGCAGTGTTTGCACAAGGATTTGTAAGTACAGGGACTTGTGCAATTTTATTCAGCCCAGGGTCAGGACAAGCAGTAGTTCAGGCCTCAGCTGCGAGGGACATAATTAGCCTGTCCAGCACCATTATGCATTTTATCATTTAGAAAGATGAGAGGAAAATGTAAAAATTAAAGACCCGATATTAGTGAAGTGTTTTCACTGGTGCAGTGTTTTCATAAACTTTATGCAACAGAGTCAAGCATAGACATATCATGCATGTCAAAATAGGCTGGTCAATTGTGTTCAGTTGTAAAGGACAAAATTCAGATGTTCAAAATACTGGAAATATAATATCAAAGATTATACGTAAAAGGCAGAAGACAATTAGAGAGAATATACTGTTTTGAACTTTCGGGGAAAGGAAGTCCTCCCAGTCCCAGCTTAGGCAGTTCATCGCTGCCTTACAGAACGGGACTTGTGTGTACAATCGCGGCGACATATTATGTAGAAAAGTGAAAAAGCGCTCCGGGAAGCCTCTAAAACACAGCGTGTTATTTCTCCTTTCTGTTACCTTGTTCTTCCGTCTCCACGGCAACTTGGTGCTGCGGAAACTGAGCAATTTGTTAATAATTAGGCAAGCATGTGGCCAGCAATGACGGTTCGCGGTCAATCAGACTCTGGTGAAAATTCAAGAATTCTTTGCACATAAAATTAACAACATTCGCAGTCGTTAATGGCAGCATTTTACTCTTGCAATTATAGCCATTCAGGTATATTTCCACTGACTGTTAGAATTTCGACATATAAAACATATAAAAAGATTATCTCTGACAATGACTACTCACATATTAAAAATAACTCTGAATGACATGCCTTGTTTGTATAAATGACTTTGCTAAATGCATTAAACGTCTCCATTCATTTAACAAATATTTATTGATCGTGAAAAAATTTCAAGAATTCTACTTTACGAAGCCAGTGCCCCAAGCAGTACAGAATTTAACAAATATTTATTGATCGTGAAAAAATTTCAAGAATTCTACTTTACGAAGCCAGTGCCCCCCGCAGTACAGAATTCGAGAACATTTAAGACTTCAGTACGACTTAATTTTCTGTGCTTTTTCAGTCGGCTCCGCTTCTGCAATTACCTGTGGTTTCTGGAGTTTCCTCTCATAGTCTAGTTTCTGGAAGGATTCCAGCTCCTGCCGTTCGTCGAGCCCCACCCTGGGCTCGAGCTCCAGAGGAACCGGGTTTGGCTTCAGCGTGGGGAGCACGTCGTGGCTGGGCCTGTCCTGGCAGTCAAGGTCAAACTGTCCCAGGATGAACGCTTCGTCGATGTCCGAACTGCCCTGGAAGAAAGCACATGGCGGGGATTGAGGGCGAATGGTGAGGTGCTCCCGGCTTTCCTCTTTGATCTAGGGGGCGAATCCAGTGGACCACTGCTGGAAGCGGGTAGTTTGGCAGAGAGGTGGGAGGTGCTCGGTCGTATTCGCGGGGTCCGGAGGGCTGTGTCCGCCCATTTGGGGACAGCGTGGGGCCTGCAAGGAGCAGGGCGTCCCTGGGGGAGGCCGTGGGCTGAGAAAGTTCAGTTTGTTTGATCCACGGCCAACTTGCCCAGCACCGGACGGCAGCGACAGTCCCAGAGGCACGTCCCGGGCACGTCTGGACACGCGGGGTTCCGCCCGCAGGCCGCGGAGACGGTTCAGCCCGCCCGCTGTGCGCACAGAACACCTGTCCCCGTCTCCGCCCCCGCCCCCCCGCCGGCCTTGGCCCAGGAGCGGCTCGAGGCGGGAAGACACATCGGACCCGGCAGAATCCCATCCGGCAGAGAGAGAAGGAGCCCCCGGCAGGTGGAGCGCGATTCACAGGCAGGAGTCGCAGAGTCAGAGGCACACGGGGACGAGGGGACAAGGGGACAAGGGGACAAGGGGACGAGGGGCCGAAACTCGGCCGCGGGACGGAGCGGAGCGGAAGCGGCAGCGTCGGTGGCTGGGAACAGAGAGCGCGGAGACGAGCGCGGCGCTGCGGGGAACGGCGCAGGGACGGGGCAGGGACGGGGCAGCGACGGAAACACAGACGGCGCCCGGGCGCGAGGGACTGACAGCCAGGCCAGCCAGCCGAGCAGCCGGACTGCCGCCCAGGGCTCCCGAGGTTTCCCGCCCAGACGGGGTTGGGGTCCCGCGGTGGGCACCGTGCAGGGGCCGGGCGGGGCCGCCCAGTCCAGTCGACAGTGGCCGGCAGTGGCTCGGGCGCCGGGCCCAGCGTCCTCTGCCGTGTCGGCGTCCGCGCTCGGTCAGCCGCTGGGGAGCCCCCTTCCCCACTCCAGGCTGCCGGGCCAGACACCCCACCCCTCAGCTTCAGGGTCAGACATGCGGCCTGGCCTGGCGGATGAGCATGTTCCATCTCCTTAACCATAGCGGGTAATTCAGGCCCAGGCACGTGAACCAAGTTACTCCAGGAGAGCAAGCCCTGGAAATTTCCCTGCTGGAAAAGGGTTACTCTCTTCCCAGTTAAGTTGCTCACTGGTAGGGTATAAGCTGGGAAATTTTACTGGCTACTTTTGGTATCTCTTGGGGAAAGACTGCTCGAGAATGAAGTCTGCGGAGCATGGCCAAGAGATAGGGACAACACCTAAAAACATGCCGGCACCTGGATCCAGCTGTGCCTGAAGCTCCTAATAACTGGACAACTCCTTTTTCTCCCTTAAGCCAGTCTAAATTATATTTCAGTCACTTGCTAATGAAATAGTACTAAATAACACATGACTAACATTGACTAAATACACTCAAAAGATTGGGGGAGAGGGGAGAGAGGTCTTAAATCCAAGGAAAACGTCAAGAATCCAGACATCTGCAAAGACTCAGGAACAGAAATTGGTAACTAAATAGGTTCATGGATGCAGGGCGAGGAATGACCTTGATAACTGAGTCAAAGCCTTTCGTGTCAGAAAAACATTTTGTGAAGATTATAGCCAGGCGGACCTGCTCGGGGACTGTGGATAAATATAACTCAGAAAAATGAGCGGAAGAAGGAGGGAAGGACGGGGAGAAGAAGGTCCTGACACTGAAAAGGAAAATAAAAATGTGAAATAACAGCAATGATAGGAGATATGAACACAGACATTCAAATTAGCTGCAAGTTTCCAGAAATTTCCTCTCCCAGAAACATTTCTATTATATTTGGTAGGAGAGAATGATTCCTTTGTGACTTTGATGATTCGACTTAGATTTTATGCAAACACTGTTTTTTTAATACAAGCAACCTTGAGCCTGACTGTTAGAAGTAGTATTACTACTTTGGAAGCATTACTACCAACTTACCAGAGCAGCAGCCCAGCTGCAGAAGTCACGAACTCCTCTGCGGACGTTTTCATAAGGAGGAGGACCATCTTCACGGGGCAAATCCATTTTACGTGGCTTTTCTTCGTAGAGCCATTGGCTTGCGCGTGACACAGGAATCTTCTTGGGGCTAAAGGTGAGGAGATCTTTGAAGAATTACACTGAGGCACAGTGAATCCACATGGATTTCAAAAAGTTTCATGGGGGAAAGGAAATCATAAAGCGAGTATTTCTAACAGTCTCTTGCAAGCTCGCATGAATTATATTTTAATTTTTCAAAGCTCACATTGCTGTTATCAACATCACACATGAAGACAAGTATATTATAATTAGTTACAGCAATTAAACTTATATAGCGTTTGACAGTTATAAGTTTATTTTTTAAAATTGAGAGTACCATTTATTAAAACATGTACCAAGTAAAAGCCCAAATTACTGTGCTTGAAGTCTACCAAAGCCTCAGATAATCTGGACAAGTAGGAGACATCCTTGAGTTCTCTCTAATTCCAAAAATCTAGCCCATTAATTAGTCTGGCAGATTTTGACTCCGTCTCCTTCTCCGGACTGTTGCAAAAGGCTCCTCACTAGGGCCTCCGCATCATCTCTTACAGCCCCCAAGCCCCAGTCCATTCTCCACACTGCAGCCAAAGCCGCCACCTCAAAATGTAAAGCCAGGCGTATCACATGCAGCCACCCTTCGTCCTCAGTTGCTTAAGCCTCATCAATAGCTTCTTTTGAAAAACTGAGATATAATTCACGTACCATTAAATTTGTAAAAGTTACCATTTCAAAAGCGTATGAAAGAGTGGCATTTATATATTCACAAAGTTGTACGACCATCACCGCTACCTAATTCCAGAACATTTTTATAACCCCAAAAGGAACCCTGTAACCATTAACAGTCACTCCTTAATCCCCCTTTTCCCTGCTCTTGGCAACAACTCATCTACTTTTCTGTCTCTAGGGATTTGCCTATTCTGGACATTTCGTCTGAATGAGCCATGCAGTATATGTTCTTTTGTGTCTGGCTTTTTGCACTCAGCATAATGTTTTCAAGGCTCATCCATGTTGTAGCATGTATTAGCAGTTTATTCCTTTTTATGGCTGACAAATATTCCACTGTATGGCTAAACCACATTTTATTTATCCAGTCACAAACATACGCAGTTGAGGACATTTGGGTTGTTGCCACTTTTGGTTATTAGGGATAATGCTACTACGGACATTTGTGAACAAGTTTTTATGTTCAATAGCTTCTTGCTACTCCTCCAGTAAAGACTTAAATCTCAACACAACCTCCCAGGCTCCACATGGCCTGGCCCCTGCCTATCTCTCCAGGTTTTTCTGGAGCTACCAGGACTGTCCCCACTCTCTCAGCTCCAGCCAATATGGCCTTCACTCAGTTTAATGAATTCATCATGCTCCCTCTGACCACAGGGCCTTTGCTCATGCTGTTCCGTCTGACTGCAATGCTTTCGCCATGAAAAAAATTGAAGAGGATACAAACAAATGGAAAGGCATCCCATGCTCGTGGATCAGAAGAATTAACATTGTTAAAATGACAATACTACTCAAACCAATCTATGGATTCAATGCAATCCCTATCAAAACACCAATGACATTCTTCACAGAAATTTTTTAAAAAATTCTAAAATTTGCATGGAACCACAAAATACCCCAAACAGCCAAAGGAATCTCAAGTAAAAAGAACAAAGCTGGAGGTATCACACTTCCAGACCTCAAAATATACTACAAAGCTGTAGTAACCAAAACAGCATGGTACTGGCATAAAAACAGTCACATAGACCAATGGAACAGAATCAAGAACCCAGAAATTAATCCACGTATCTACAGCCAACTGATTTTTGACAAAGGTGCCAAGGACACTCATTGGGGAAAGGGCAGTCGCTTCAATAAATGATTCTGGGGAAACGGGATATCCATATGCAGAAGAATGAAACTAGACCCCTGCCTCTTACCCTATACAAAAATCAACTCAAAATGGATCAAAAGCATAAATGTAAGACCTGAAATGATAAAACTATTGGAAGAAAACATAGGAGAAATGCTTCAGGACATGAGTCTGAGAAAAGATTTTATGAATAAGACCTCCAAAGCACAGGCAACAAAAGTGAAAATAAACAAATGGGATTGTGTCAAACTAAAAAGCCTACGCACAGCAAAGGAAACAATCAACAGGGTGAAAAGACAACATACAGAGTGGGAGAAATATTTGCAAACTCTTCATCGAATGGGATTAATACCTAGAATATATGAAGAACTCAAACATCTCAATAGCAAAAAGTCAAACGATCTGGTTAAAAAACGGGCAAATGATCTTGAATAGACATTCCTCAAAAGAAGATATACAGATGACTGACAAATATATGAAAAAATGCTCAACGTCATTGATCATCAGGGAAATGCAAATCGAAACCACAATGAGGTACCATCTCACCTCAGGTAGGACAGTTATTAACAGAATGACAAAAAATAACAAATATTGGTAAGGATGTGGAGAAAAGGGAACTTTTATACACCATTGGTGAGAATGCAAACTAGTACAGCCGCTGTGGAGAACAGTAGGGAAGTGCCTCTAAAAACTACAAATAGAACCACCATATGATCCAGCAGTCTCACTACTGGGAATTTAGACAAGGGAAAGGAAATCATTGTATCAAAGAGACATCTGCACCCCAGTTTATTGCAGCATTATTCGCAATAGCCAAGATAGGGAATCAACTTGGTGTTCAACAACAGATGACTGGATAGAGAAATGTGGTACAGACACCATGGAATATTATTCAGCCATAAAAAAGAATGAAATCCTGTCTTGTGCAGCAGCAGGGATGGACCTGGAAGATATTAAGTTAAACGAAATAAGCTAGGAACAGAATGTCAAAAACCACATGCTCTCACTCATATATGGAAGCTAAAAAAGTTGATCTCATAGAAGTAGAAAGGGTATTAGAGGCTGGGAAGGGTGGGAGGAAGGGAAGATAGGGAGAGATTTGTCAAAGGATACAAAATTACAGCTGTATAGAAGGAATAATTTCTAGTTTCCTACATTACTGTAGGATGACTATAGTTGATAATATATCACATAGTTTCAGACAGCTAGGAGGAGGATGTTGAACATTCCTAACACAAAGAAATGAGGTAAAGGTTTGAGATGATGGATACGCTAATTACTCTCATCTGATCACTATACATTCTCTGTATTGAAATATCACGTGTACTCCATGAATATGTACAATTATTTGTCAATTAAAAATTTTAAACATTTATACAAAAAATATTCTAAAGATGAGCTTTGAGAAGATAATTCCTAGAATGTTTCATCAGGTGACAGCAAAGATTAAGGAGTTAAGAACAATACTCACAGTCCCAGGCGGACTTGTGTAGAACTTTTTCTAAAAATCTCTGGGTGTTCCTTTGCTCTTTTTCTGGGGTCCTGACAATAAGCCCATGTGTCCTCCAGCTTCCTGTCAGGATCAAGCACTTCTAGCACCTTTAGTAAGAGCTACAAACAGAAAATAGCTTTAGAAAAAATATGCTGAAAAAGGGGGCCCCTATTCTACGACAAAATAGACCAACTTGCCCTGTGCTTTTCTGTTCCAGTCAATCAATGCTGTTCATCAATTTCTATGTCAAATTCTGTGCTGGGTGCTGGATGGGTTTGAGCCATGACCCCAAAAGACACAATCCAGAACACCATAGTCCTGAATGTTGAAATCCTGAAATATCACAATCCCTAAAGTCCAAAATCCCCAAAATCACAATCCCAAAAGTATAATTCTGGAAAAAAAATTTTAAATTCTTCAAAAGACATTCATTTACATTTTAAAAGGGGATTTATTTGAGAAACATGTAAAAACATGGCAGAAACCTTCATAGGCCACTTTACACAAGGAAATAGGCGATAATAACATACCTATTTTCGCAAGCACAAACACTCAGGTGCAGTATTAATAGCAACAGTCACATGGGTGTGATAGTTATAAGCAGGCAAACTATAGTCATAAAGCAATAGGTCAAAAAGCAAAATGTATAAACACATATCACTATGTTTGGTAATTGTGTGCACCCAGCTTTATAACTGTAGTCATCTGAAATACAATACTGAAAACCTAAGTCTTTCGAAGAAATCAATCGAAAACCATAGGTCACAGCTCATAGTCACCCAAAGAACTGTGATCTCGAGAAATTTTATCTTTCACAAATGCAAACGTACAAAAAGGACATTTATTGAGGAAGCTCCAATGTTTTATGTACACCCACAGTGCTTATTTGAAAAGTCAATATTGTGATGATGCACTTTCATGGAATCAAATTTGCCAAAAATGTAATAAAACAAATTAGGATTCTCCAAAAGTCTTTACACAGTTTATAACTCCAGTGTTGGAAATGATGCAAAGATAAAATACATAGCATAGTGAATTGTTTAAAAAAAAATGCTGACAATTTAGAGTAGTGGGGGGAAGATCTAAAAATAGAAAAAAACAAAAATAACTAAAAAGAAAACTCGACGTATGAAAAAGTGTATTACAGGGATAGATTACGGGCAATTCCTCAGAGGTAGTCCGTAAGAATCGGCCAATTTTCATAATAATTAACTATATTTTGAAATCTTGCATCACGATGAATAGCTGTTTTTTTTCTTTAGGGCATGGGTCTACTTGGAGAATATATTCACTTTCTACATGGCACTGCTCTTTCTGAAATTCTTCTATGATCCAACATACACACCAACATGAGCATTCCCTAATAAATTTTCCCATCCTCTGTGCTGTGCTTCTGTGTTGTTTTGGATACATGGAAATCCACCCACATGCATTCATACAGGGAGGAAAAATTTAGCAGAAACGATACTGGTGATCAAACAGCAACACTGTTGCTTGTCTTCTTATCCTACTGTGCACATAATTATTTTTGAACCATTCAGTAACTTCACTGGCTTCTTCAGGAAAATGCAGCTTGAATTCACTGAAAGCTCCTGGAATTTCATCAGCGGGAAGGAATGCCAAAGCAGACAAATGACGCACTTTTAAACTGAGGCTTTCGTCATCACTGTATCATGTGGTCGATCCAATTTTCTGAATTTTCCACCAAATGCATTGGGCCGAATGGAAAAACAAACCTTATCAATCACACCTTGAAATTCACTTTGAGAAGCTTTGGTGGCACCTAATTCCACATCCGTCATTGTGGTTTGGGGATTCAACTGAAATTCATCTTTTTCTGCAAAGTCCACCACGTCTTCAAATAAGCTTTTATAAAGTGCTTCACTTTTTTCAGTCATTAATACATAAATGAATGGATAAGTTCTAGAATTTTGGGATCCAACAAGGGAATGAATTGTATAAAGTTGATTTAAAAAATGGGACAGTTTTGATAGTACCATCCATTAGCCAAAGTAAAGCATGTGCAGGTTTTCCTGTTAGATCGAATGGTAAATATCAGAAGGCTAGACCGGGCGCGGTGGCTCACGCCTGTAATCCCAGCACTCTGGGCGGCCCAGGCCGGAGGATTGCTTGAGGTCAGGAGTTTGAGACCAGCCTGAGCAAGAGCGAGACCCTGTCTGTACTAAAAATAGAAAGAATTAGCTGGCCATGATGGCAAGCACGTGTAGTCCCAGCTACTCAGGAGGCTGAGGCAGGAGGATCACTTGAGCCCAGGAGTTTGAGGTTGCTGTGAGCTAGGATGACGCCACTGCACTCTAGCCCAGGTGACAAAGCGAGACTCCCTCTCGAAAGAAAAAAAAAAGAAGAAGTCTATGTTCTTTGACGGTCAAATCCCCAGCCAAGAACAGTTCACCGTCTAACGCGTTTTGTAACTCTGGAGGAACCTCTATGTTAGCAAGTGTCTTTGTTGAGGTCACTGAGCTTGTTGAATTCTTTCATTCTCTGATGAAGGGCATCGTACGCTCCGAGGCAAGCATGCTGCTGTATCCGAAGGGGCAGAATTTGCGCACTATGAAAGAATCTGGCAGGCGAGATTCCTTGTATCTTTTGTCCACATTTTCCCTTCTGTGATCTTTGAAGTACTCAAGGATTGAGGGCAGATCTTCTCCCTGCTAGTCCACACAATCTCCTTAAATCATATTTAATTTCCAAATAAATATACTAATAAAGTAATAGTCCACCTAATGCGATACAACTAACACGATGCAACCGTCCTGCACATAACCGAAAACACGCTGATCCCTTCCCCAAATTTCAGCTTTCAGGACTTTAACAGTTTGGATTTTAAAAGGTGAAAGATTTATACGATCTGAAGAGAAACCAGAGTATAACCGTTGGGATTTTACTCTTTCAGGATTGGGATTTTCAAGATTTTGGACTTTGGGGATTTCCATCTTTCAAGATCTCAACATTCGGGATCATGGTGCTCGGGGCTGCGTCTTTCAGGATTACGATCGCACCGCTGTGGACAGACCTCCGTCCCCGCGATGTTAGGTACACAGCCGTTGTGCTGACGTTCCTTTTCCTCTAGATGGAATACGCCTCTGGGCTGCCTAGTCCCAAAATGCCCCACTGAGTGAAGTGCCTCTAAAGTTTTCCTGTGACTTTTGAAAGCCCAGCATCCATTCGTCCTCCCGTGAATAACAGTGTCTGGATTTGTCTTTGGAAAACCACCGCTCTCTCCACTCTCAGCCCACAGGGTCCGAACTGGCCTGACCGCACCCTCGCTCCACAGGCAACCACAGTGACCAGTTTAGGGATAGGTGCACGACCCAAACAGGACCCAGGAAAACTAGGCTATGGAATTGTATTGGGATCACTCGAAAGAGGTGTTCTTTTCCTACCGGGGTTGCTAAGTGGGTAGAATTTAAATCTGAAGCTGCTGGTAGCCACCTTAGCACAATGAGAGATCCTGCCTCAGAAAGAAGCCAACATACCCAGCTGGGGTGTCACACGTGGAAATAAGAGCCACAATCCCAAGCCACGTCCACGTGCTGTTTGAGGTGCATAGAACAGTCTCCTCGTCATGGACTCAGAAGCTCTGGCCTGCCAGAGGCCATGAAGGAAAGGCCCAGGGAGAAATAACTGATCAGCAATACTAGTTGTCCTGTCTACAGACGTCTCTGCCACTGATCATTTATTTATTCACTCATTCAAAAAGATCTATTGAGAGTCTACCATGTGCCAGGCATTGGTGGCACACACAGATAAAGTTCCTGCCACTGCAGAGCTTTCATTGCAGTGAGGAGCCCAGCGGTGACAGGCGCTATGATGAAAAATGGAGCGTGGTACGGGACAGAGAACGAAGGTGGAAGGGACATGCTGCTTTGCGTGGGCCTCTCCCATCAGGAGACATTTGAGCAAAGATCTGAAGGGGGCGAAGGAGTGAGCCGAGCAGCCAGCTGGGGCAGGTGCTCCAGGCACGAGAAAGAGACTTAACTGGACATGCTCGTACTGTCCACAGAACAGCCTGGGGCCAGAGCGGCTGGAGCGGAGTGACAGAGGGCAGAGGAGCAGAGGTGAGGTTGGAGCAGGAGCAGAGTGGGGGTGGGGTTGGAGAGCAGAACACACAGGCCCTTTCAGACCCCAGCAAGGGCTCTGGCTTTATCTGAGTGAGAAGGGGCCACTGAAGGGCTTTGAGCAGATCTGTCTGAACCACTGTCGTGCTCTCTGCGCAGGGGGCAGGCTGCAGGGGTGGGGAGGAGGGAGCAGTCACCGCTACTTCCCCACCCGACTTCCATTCTGCCCTTTTCCCTTCAGTCCAACAGAACCTGGGTTGTGTTCAAGGCTGCAATGCCAGCTAAGAAACTCAATTTTCTAGACTCCCTAGCAGCAAGGAGTGGTCAGATGAATGAGATGTTTACTGGGAAAGGTATTTTTTTCCTAACTAAAAGAGTCAACTGGCACACGCCCTTGAACATCTGCGCCTTCCCTTTTCTTGTCTGAAAGACAGATCAAAGCCTCAGGTGAGAAGCCAATCCGAGATACAGAGACAAGAGACATGCGTGAAGGCCTTGGAGCTAAAAGTCAGGAGAGGCTGGCACACCGGTGACGTGGCAGAGCTGTGCTCTGGCCCAGCTGCGACAATTCGGGGGGTTTCCCTGTGACCTTTCTGGCTCTTGAAAGCATTCTGTCCATCTGTTAGTAAGTGCTTAAGGACTCCTCCTAACACCAGGCCACAGGGACAGAAATAAGACTGAACAATTCCCTTCCACTGTTTCCTCCCTGAAAAAGCCCAGTGCAGAGTGGAGTAGATTGGTAGAACGTCCAGGGAAAAGAAGCCAACGTCTCTGGTTTGCTGCCCCTTTGTAAGTTGAAAGCCTCACAGGAAGCAAAGGTGGCAGCACTCGCCCCTTCCTTCCTGGGGGCGGAGGAAGGCAGGCTGCTCTGAGCCCCACGAGAACCTTCACCCTGAAGGAGACATTCTTCTCTCCCTCTTATAACATGTCACCTTCACTCCCCAGACAGTTGGAGACAACTATTTTCAAGGCCCCAGTGAAGCCCCTCCCATAAACCCTGGGACTGGTCACCTCTGCAGGCATGGCTTCTTCCAGACGTGGGAACACGGCCAAGGGGTGTGAGGCCAGGCGGGCTTCCACGTCCTCCAGGAAAGCCTGCCGAGCCCGCTGGGCTGGCGACAGCTTGGAAAACAGGGCTGCGTCCTTGGGCAGCTTGTTTTGCCTCCTCTTTGGGGCTGGCTGGGGAGCTCTGTGATGAATCCGGGGCAGGAAGCCCTGCTCGGGTCCCCGCGTGATCAGACCGTGGCAAGGCGGGCAGCCTCTCCTGAAGTCATCCAGCCCCTTCCTCACAAACACCCACCGCCGGCTGTTCAGGGAGGTGTGGAGCTTTGGCCTGTTCTTGTGTTTTGTGAAACACTCGGAAGGCACGACGTTCTCTTTGTACCTAGAAGACAGCACGGCCAGTCATATGGATCACAGGACTAGGGTGGGAGAAGGAGCTTATAAGGAGCCTGGGCTCCACCTTTTTGAGGGAGGGGGGAGAGGAAGAGGGATTTGTGGGCAGTTAGCTACGTTCCCAGCAAAAAATCGGGTCCCTTAGGCAGGGGTCGTCAAAGGATAAGAAAATAATAGAAAATGGAAAAATAATAGAAATAAAAGAATACACAGAGATGAAGGTATAGTTTTCTAGATTTATAAAGATAAAAGGCAAAGTGGGGGTACTTGGGGGTCCTTACGATATCTCTGTCAATTGTAAGGCCCAGTATAAAGTTTCACATGAGTATTTATAGGTACAGAGATCGGTTGCCAGGGGTAACAGATTTACGTAATAACAAGTAGTTCGTTTTAGGTTAAAAGTCTTTCAAAAGGCTTCTATAGATCCCTTAATTAACTCTGGTTACAAAATCTTCCAAGGACAAACTTCTAAGTTCTAAGATAAAGCTATCACTTAACAGAAGGGTTAAACAGAGATATAGTGGCTCCATATTTCCTTATCTAGTTATTGCGAATGGAGACAGGTCCTCAGAAGTCAAGCAGGAACTATCCCTTGGGCTAATTGTTTTTAGCCGCAGGTACCTGTCTCTCAGGCGGACACTCTGTGATCAGCTCTCATCCTGTGATTCCATGTAGACCTTGCTTTGTCCTTCAACGCAGGTGAGAACCACAGGGTTAAGACCACAGCATCACCTTGGAAAGCAGCTGCTGACCTTTGAGATGCCCTCCTGAGGTGGAGCAGCTTCTGATATGCAAACTAACATGTTCACATATTCTTTCGGGGCAGAGCCCCGCAAAACTCCTGAGACCATTTCTGTCTCTAATATAGTAATATTAATTTACGGAGTGACAGGGATTCACCAGGAGAAGGCAGAGTTGATCACATTCCCATGATAGTTCATAGCACATACCACTGGTCTGCGCTAGACCCCTCTCCTGCTTTCTTTAGTTTATCCCCACAGCCCACTCTCATGGGTCTCCCTTGAATAGGCGAAACCACTCTAATGGATTGGAAATATATGCTTTGTACATGTCCTAGAAAAACTGAATCGTCCTTTTGTGTGCATGGAGACGTAATCCACATAGACGGCGCCGTTCTGTTTCTTGCTCCTCTACCAAGTGCTGTGTTTTAAACACCCGTCCATGTCACTACGTGTAAGTTCAGTCCATTGTTCCAGCTGCTGCCACCATGTTTAATCTCTCCATTCTCTTCGTGGCGGACACTCAAGTTGCTGCCTTTCTCGGGGACCCTCTCTTTTCACTAAAGGGACACAGCGCAATGGAGTAGGCAGCACCTGGATCCCAGTGACGGCCGAGCCCCTAACTAGCTGAACAACCTCTGCGGGTTTCCCCCTAAACTCAGGGGCTCAGAGATTGCAAAATAGTAGTCCATGGCCTACATCAGGCCCATAAAGATCATTTGGTCTTCTTCGTGTTGCTTCGTTTGTTTGTTTGTTTTTCGAGCCAGGGTTGCCCGGGCTAAAGGGCAATGGCAGGATCACAGCTCACTACAACCTCAAACTCCTGGGCTCAGGTGATCCTCCTGCCTCAGCTGCCCACGCCACCACACCCGGCTAATTTTTCTATATTTTGTAGAGATGGAGTCTCACCCTTGCTCAGGTTGGTCTTGAAACTCCTGGCTTCAAGCGATCCTCCCTCCTCAGCCTCCCAAAGTGCTAGGATTACAGGTGTGAGTCACCACCCCAGCCCTTCTTTGTGTTTTAATAAGGATCATACTGGTTAACAAAAATTGAAACTTTTCAGTAAAACAGGCACTGTTCTAAATGCTTCACACATACCAACGTATTTAAATCTCATAACAACCCTATGAAGTAGGTACTAACATTATTCCCATTTACAGATAAGAAAATCGAGCACAAAGAAGTTAAAAACAAACACTTACCAGAGGTCACACGGCTAGTAAGTGGCAGAGCTGGGGTGTAAAACTCGGTAGTGCGGCTGCCGAGAAAGGCGTTACTCACTATACTAAGTTTCTGGCATATAAAAGTGTTCACATTAGTAATCTGCAGCACTAGCTCCTCTTGGAACATCACATTTTTCAAGATCTGGGCCCCACCTTCCCATGGAGCCACAGCTGGTGTAATGGCTGCCACTGTAGACAGAGCATTCACAACATCCGTCGCTCCCTGTGGCCTGTGTCCCCTGCTTCCCCAGCTTCCTGAGTAGTTAGGGCATGAAGGTGAGATGGCAGAGACAGATGGACAAACAGGAAGGAAAATGAAAGCAGCTCCTGAATAACCCAGCACAACCAACGCCAAAGCCCGGACTTGGATCTTAGCACCCCACTATCCTCACACATCACAGCGCCTTGGGCAGGTGTTTCCAGAGTCTTGGGGTCCTTCCCTGAAGCCTCTTCTACCCTCAGACCCCGTTCACCTCTAACAGCTCTTTACACCAAACCTATTCTTTGTTGCACCCATAGCCACAAAGCATTTTTAAGAGATTCCAGCTTGGTATCTATTCTTTTCTAGTACGTTCTGGAAATGTCTTGCTTGCTATGTACGTGTATATATGTGTGTTTCATGGGCTTTACCTAGCTCTACTGTGAAAATCTAGATGAAAGGACACAAAAAGATGAGTTTGCAAAAAGTTGCTCTCTGCATTTAATAAATCACCCTTAAATAGCTAAGTGGCAGAAGGGTGATGAAATTCCATCTAATCTTGAGATTGATGAGCCGTTCACACAACCTATTAGCAAGAACCCTCCATATCATTAAACACCGTCACAAAGCTCATCATCTGCACATTTACACCTAACTCAAACATCCGAGCACATCACAAAAATCAAATGTGATAACCAACATTCTTGTTTAAGCAGAGCTATACAACTCAAACCGTGGAATGTATGGCAGCCAGCGCAAGCCTCATAGAATGCTCGAACCGGCAGAAACCCTGAAAGAAATCTAACCCACCTTCCTTACCTGCCAACGAGGAAACTGAGTTCCTAGAGGAGAGAGGGGTGACCAGTGAAGAGGGAGGCTTTCCTCTACCCCGCTGGCCTCTGACAGATACTGAGGCACCTCTTTGCATTTTATTACATTCATGAAAAATCTTGCCATAAAATAAAACTGAAATTTTTTCTAAATGTTTACCATTTTCATAGACACCACTATATGGCATATGGATATTTCCCTCTTTAAGAGTTGTGAAGGAGTACTGGCCATTTAGCCTAAAGAAATGAAAAGTTATGTTCTCACGAAAACCCACACGCGAATGTTGACAGCGGCTTTCTACGTGATAGCCCCAAACTGGAAACAACCTCAAGTCCGTCAGTAGGTGAGTGGACCAACTGTGGGGCATCCGGAGCCAGGAGCACTCCCAGAAACAAAAATGAACAGACCACTGATACACACAGCAACTGTGATGGATCTCGAGAGCTTTACGATGAGTGAAAAAGAGCCGGGGTCAAAAGGCTATATACTGTATTATTCTGTTTATCTGACACTCTCAAAAGAAGCAAGTTATAGAAATGGAGAACGCATGAGTGGCTGCAAAGGTTGGGGGTGGGAAGAGGAGTGACGATAAAAGGGTTGCACAAAGTGGTTCTGTCTCTTGATGTATTCAGGTGACAAAATTGTACAGAACAATATATACACACACGTGTGCAATTAGGAACGGATGCAGTCCAAGTAGTCTAATTAATACATTGTGCCAACGCCGTTTCCTGGTTTGGCAATGTGCTGTAGTGGCGTGAGATGGCACCACCGGAAACAGCAGGGGGAGGTACATGGGACCTCTGTACTATTTTTGCAACTTCTCGTGGGTCTACAATTATTTCAAAACAAGAAGTTTTTCAGTGGGAGGAGAAAAGGCTCCCCAAGAGTTGGCAACTGCTAACGTGCACAGTACATACCATGAGCCAGCGACAGGCTTACACGTGCCAGCGTGGTCGCTCCTCACAACAATCTTGCAAATCTGATTCCTTTTAATGTCCCCCATGTTACAGTTAGGAAAAATGAGCCCAGACGGTGCAACTAAGTTGCCGAAGATCACCAGGCAAACAAAAGGAGAACTGGCCTTCGACTCCGGTCGTTCTGATTCTAGACTCTGGAATCTTCGCCCCCCATCTAGCTGCCGCCGAGAGAGCCGAGCTCCACTCTCACGCAGTCAGCGAAGGCCGAGGGCGTCTGTCCCGCCCTGGCCGCGGACCGCCCCGCGCCTGCGCCCCGCCCCCGCCCCCGCCGGGCGGCCAAGGCCCCGAAGCAGCGGGCGCCTTAAGCGAGGCGGGCAGGGCTGCGGCGCCCGGCACCCGGGGAGCGGTGGGGCCGGCCCGGGCCAGGGCGGGCGGGCAGGAGGGCTCCGAGCGCCCGGGGAGGCCTGCTGCGCGGCAGCCTCTGCGGCCACGGCCTTCCCGTCCGGGAGGTGACCTCTGCGGCCACGGCCTTCCCGTCCGGGAGGTGACCTCTGCGGCCACGGCCTCCCCCTCTGGGGGGTGACCTCTGCGGCCACCGCCTTCCCGTCCGGGAGGCGACTGTCAGCCGACATCCGCGGGGCGCTGTGGGATAACAGAAGGAAACGTCCTTGGCGATGGCGGGCGTGGGGCGCCGGTTACCCCACGCTACTGCTGCAGGCACGGGGGCACCGGGGAAAGGCGGGCGGCCCTCCCGTGGGGCCACCCGCGTGCCCAGCCCCGCCAGCCTGGGATCCGGGCGCCCCGGCCCGCGCCGCGCTTACCCCGGCCTGCCGCTCGCGCCCCCGGGCGCCCGGCGGTCGCTCATGCTGCCGGCTCCGCTGTGCGCGCCGCAGGGCGCGTGTGCCCCGCCGCCCCGGTTGCCAGGAGACCGGCCGCCCCGCCGCCCCTGTGCCCGCGGCCCGGCCTGGGGAGGGGAGGGCCCGCCCGGGTCCCTCGAGTGCTCGTCTGCCGCGGAGGCCGCCCGGCTCCCCGCCGGAATCCGCACAGGCCGCACCGGCCCGTTTCTGCCCAACGCCGTTTCAAAACCATGTTTCCCGAAGAAAAGAAAGGAAGACAGCGGCAGGAGGGAGCAGGAGGGTGGAAAGGGGGGAGGGAGGGACAGATTCCCGACTGCCGGCAAGCTTTCGGCACGGAGACGTCTTTCCGGAGGCCGGGACTCCCCTGGTGCCACCGCCCCCGCGAACCCCGGCCGCGCGCCTGCACGCGGGGACGCGCGGACCCGCAGGCCCTCCCCGACCCTGCGCTCCGCGGTTCTTCTGCCTCCGCCGCCGACGCCCCCCTGCGGCTGGCCCAGCGAGGCAGGTGCGTGCGCACTGCAGGAGGACGTGTTGCGGTTTCGCTAAATTCTCTCACTACTTCTGAGTGTTCCTGATTTAGATACAAGCATTTCTTCCAGGGGAATAGCAGGAAAGCCTTCTCCGGTCCTAAAACTACTGCAGTAGTTAAATTGTCACGGAGGGACAATGTTTGTAGTCGCTTAGGTAGCATCTTCTCAGCTTCAAACCCTCTAGGAATAAACGAGCTTTACCTGTGAGAATCTAGTAAATACCTGGATAGTATCAAAGGTCCCCTGGCCAAAACTAGTTCTGGCATCTTCCCTTGCCCTGAAGTCCCACCGCCTGAGATGCATCTTGGTTCTGCTACTTAATAATTACTCCCACCTGGGAAGGTTACTTAAAAAAAAAAAAATTAAGCTTCGTTAATTACCTAGCCTGAAAATGGGAAAAATAATAACATCTATCTGTAGGATTATTGGGAGAGTTCAATGAGATAATGAACACAGTGCTGCCATTAAGAATCCCTAAGAGGCCAGGCGCGGTGGCTCAGGCCTGTAATCCTGGCACTCTGGGAGGCCGAGGCGCGGAGGATCATTCGAGGTCAGGAGTTCGAGACCAGCCTATGCAAAGGCAAGACCCCGTCTCTACTAAAAAAATAAAAATTAGCTGGACAACTAAAAATATATAGAAAAAATTAGCCGGGCGTGGTGGCACATGCCTGTAGTCCCAGCTCCTCTGGAGGCTGAAGCAGGAGGATCGCTTGAGCCCAGGAGTCTCAGGTTGCTGTGAGCTAGGCTGTCGCCATGGCACTCACTCTAGCCCGGGCAACACAGTGCGACTCTGTCTCAAAAAAAAAAAAAAAAGAAAGAAAGAATCCCTAAGAACTGCGGAGTATTATTATTTAATATTATTATTCCAGCTGTGAAATGAGAATAGTAATATTTGTCCTGCCTCCTTCACAGAGTTGTTATGAAAGTCAGTTAATGGAGTAATTGTGTTTGGGAACCCTATTATTTGTATTTGAGTAATTCTTTTGAAAATGAAATGGCCACCCTATCTGGCAAAAACGCTAGGAAAAAAACACCTGGGACATCACTAGCTTCATTCTTAAATAACATGTACTCATTAAATTACTATATTTAACACATTTTACCTTTGAGTTGAGAGAGACTCTGAGAGTTTCCCTAAGTAATAACTACAATTATGGTATGCAATGTGGTGCAATATTAATAAAAAGCATGTTAATTGTCTCATATTAGACAAGGAATCAAAACCACTCAAATTCTGAAGCTTCTTTGTGTAAAGAGGTTGTAAAAATCCTTCATAAACTACTTGAGAAATAATCATATGTAGAGCACCTGATAGAATAAATATAATTTGAAACTGTATTGTATCTAGTATCCATTAAGCTTAAAGTGACTGTCGCTATTCTCATTTTACAAGTAGAGAAGTTAAAATGTGTTCATGACTTCTGGCGTTACTCCACACATAATGAACTCTCTCTCAGGAATTGTTTAACATACTTTATGGTGCTTATCTGGGTTTTTCCACAATTGTACATAGTGATGTTAAAGAAACGTTTGTTAAGTTGAACTGAATCTTTGTTTCAATAGTTTGTAAAGCCAAAGAAGTGACTCAAATAAAATAATAATGTATTATCGACTTATTAGGCTCATGTCCAGTAGCATGAGGAGGTAAAGATAATCACCCAAGCTCATGAAAACAATTAGTGAGGGAATCACATCTCAATTCACCCAGACATCCACACTTGATTCACCCAGAAAATCGCTGAATCATAAACCACGCTGAAGAGGCAACATAATACAGTGGCTAAGACCAGCGTGGACTTGAATCACAGCCCACCATTTAATAGTGCCGGGGACGTCACCTGTAGCCTTCACGCCTCTGCAGTTTCTTGTTCAGTGAAATAGACCTAATGGTAGCCCATGCTGTCAGGTTATGGGATGTGGTATGGAGATAATCCAAAGCTGCACTCTCCAGTAGAACTGTAATGCAGGCTACAGATGCGAGCCACATAAGTTATTGTAAATTTTCTGGTAGTCATTTTAAAAAGTAAAAAGAAACAGATAAAATTAATTTTAACAATATATCTTATTTAACCCGACATATCAAAATATTATGATTTTAACATATAATCAACATAAAATATTAATGAGATATTTTACATCTTTTTCAAGTCTTTAAAATTTGGTGTGTATTTTACTTTCGACACATCTTAATTTTGACTGCTCACATTTCAAATATTCATTAGTCACGTGTGGCTTGTAGTAACCATAATTGGGCAATACAAATATTAAGTATTTAGCACCAAGGAAACACTCAAGAATATTGACTCAAACACATTCCCTGGGTTTATTCATAGGTTTGTTGTATTCCTTACTCTGTTAAAAGCGTAGAAAATATTTGTTAGCAACACAAGGTTGAAATCACGTACAGGTCATGTACTTTCTTCCCTTCCGTCATTTCTGTCCTGTTTACCCCAGGGAATAAGATGTCGCCCTTTTTGCCTTTGTCAGCTCTCAAGCTGTTCGGATGAGGGAGTTTACCTGAGAACCCAGTTGAACAGTGTAGCCTCCATAAAGAATTTCACAGGAATTTTGTCCTGGTTGTTAATGAGAAAAAAAAAACTCAAACTCCGTAAAATAATTTGAAGAGGTTCATCCTGAACCAAATGTGTGTGACTGTAGCCCAGCGCACGTTTCTCCAGAGGTCCTGAGAAAAAGTGCCCAAGGCAGCCAGGTTACAGTTTGGTTTTATGTATTCACGGAGTTGGGAATCACAGGTAAAATCATAAATCGATACATGGAAGGGGTACATCAGTTTGGCATCTCGAAGGGCTTACAGGTTATTGGTGGGTTTAAAGATTCTTTGATTTGTAATTGATTAAAGAAATGAAGCTTTGTTTAAAGGCTTGGAAAGACTGAAGTTAAGACAATGAAGTCTGTTAATGGGAGACAAGCCACCGGACATGTACTGGACTCAAGTGATCTATTATGGCCGGCAGGCATGGTTTCATCTTTGTCTTGCATGGCCCAGGTCCTGTTAATGACTTAGTATCTTATTGTTACAAAAAGTATCTCCAAAGAGAGGGGCCATAACTAGGCCTTCCTTCTCCTGGTGGCTGGCAACTCAGTTTTAAGGTTTTTCTAGGGTCTCTTTGGCCAAGAGGGGCCTGTTCCATTGGTTTGGGGGGCTTAGGGTTTTATTTTAGTTCACACAGTGAACAAACTGTATTTGGCTGGCTAGATATTTAATGTGCTCTTATTACCACTGGAGGATAACTGGAGTCAGAAGCATATTATAAATTGTGATGTCTTAAAACTAGAGAGAGAATCCTGGGAAGACGGCAGAGTAGAGAGCCCTAGGAATCTGTCTCCCACCGAAACAACAATCGTCCTGGCAGAAACTGTCTGCTGTAACTATTTCGGAATTTTGGAGTCTATTGAAGCCTTGAAACTTCCAAGAGAAGATTTGGACAGTGAACTGCAGTGAAATTTCAGTGAATTTCAGCTCTTGGCACAACCGTAGCTACCCAGCCCCTACTCCTCAGCCCCGTGACAGGCAGTGGTGTGTGTGTTCCTGGAGCAGTTTACATACAACTTGCTGGAACCATGGTGAGTGAAAAAGGACCCTGTTGTCTAGATATTGGGGATTTGTGTTCTGATTGCTGAATGGTGCTTCTTGTCACAAAGGTGCAGACGAAGAGGTGGCAGCCATTGTTGTTACACCTTCCCCCACTGTGACAAGCCACTCCCCTCTGGCTGAAGGGTCTTCCAGGGGATTTAAAGAACAAGAGCCTTTTTTCCTCCTTCATTTTCCATTCATCTGAGTTCATTACCACTAGACCTGTCTTGCAAGAAATGCTAAAGGAGTTCCTGCAGGTTGAAATGAAAGGACAGTAACTAGAAGCCATATGAAGAAATAAAGATGTCAGTAAAGGTAAACACATGGCAACTATGTAAGCTGGTATTACTGAAACATTGGCATATAATGCCACTTTTCATTTTCTAGATTATTTAAGAGACTAATACATTTAAAAAAAAATTGTTAGTCTAAAAACTAGTATTATTGTAAGTTTGGTTTATAACTCCACATTTTGTTTTCTAAATCACTTAAGAGACGAATGCATTAAAAAATTAGTTTATGTTTTTGGACACACAATGTCTGAAAATGTAATTTATGATATCAGCAACTGAAAAGGGTGGAGATGGAGCTGTTGAAAGAGCAGTTTTTGTGATATTGAAGTCAAGCTGGTACAATAACTGAAGAATATACACAAAAGGAAATAAAAGAATTTAAATGTTTCAGTACAAAAAAATCAACTAAATACCAAAAAAAGATCATGGTACAGCAAATAAGGAACAAAAAGTTATGAAACTAATAGAAAACCAATAGCAAAATGACAGAAGTAAATTCCTCCTTATCGGTGTGGGGGTGAGGGCAAACTTCCCCTCTCCCCTGAAAGTTCATTCACCGAAAGATCGACTCACAATTAAGGCAGATTAGTAAGAGGAAGAGGTTTATTTACCATGCATGTAGGAAGAATCACAGGGTGATTACCCAATATCTCAATGGGGTCCATAAATTTTTATACCTGCCTTTTAGAGGGGAGGAGGAGATAAGGAATATAGGTCATTCTGCATAGGGATAATAAATGGTTGCTAGGGAGGATGACTAGATACTTAGGAAAATGAATAAGGAAAACAAATTGACTTGTAAATTAACCTGAGAGACAGGTGTTATGTTTAAAATGATTTGGACCAGGTCTGGTTAAATTTTTTATCTTCTTTCCCGCAATATATTGAGATAACAGGAAGGGGAAGGGAAGTCAACTGTTCTTTTGATGAGTCTGTCTGGTTTATGCAGATAGAAGGAAAGCATGTTGATCTCTAAGGGCCTTTAATTCAAAATACTCTCGATACCAAGGAGTCATATTTCGGGGTGAAATTTCCTGAGCTCCTTCATCAGTGATTACTTTAAATGTAAGTGGATTAAACTCTCCAATCAAAAGACAGAGACTAGCAGAATGGATAAAAAAAGCAAGACGCAACTATATATTGTCTACAGGAGACTAACTTTAGACCCAAAGATACAAACAGGTTGAAAGTGAAAGGATGGAAGAGAATATTCCATGCAAATATTAATAGTAACCAAGAGAAAGCAGGGGTGGTAGTACTAATATCAGATAAAATAGATTTTAAATCAAAAAAGTTTAGAGGGGACAAAGGACATTATATATTGACTAGGCATGATGGTTCATGCCTGTAATCCCAGCAATTTGGAAGGCCTAGGTGAAAGGATCGCTTAAGGTGAGGAGTTGGAGAACAGCATGGGCAATATAGTGAGACCCTGTCTGTACAAAAAATAAAAATAAAAAAATTACCCAGGCATGGTGGCATGCACCTGTAATCCCAGCTACTTGTGAGGCTCCGGCAGGACGATCGTTTGAGCCCAGGAGTTGGCAAGTTGGCAGTTATAGTGATCTATGATCATGCCACTTTACTCCAGCCTGGGTGACAGAGTGAGACACCATCTCTTAAAAAAAAAAAGGTTCAATACAACAAGAAGATATAACAATTATAAACGTAATCATAAACATTTATATACCTAATAACAGGTCATCAAAATATATGAAGCAAAAATTGACAGAATTAAAGGGAGAAATAGACAGTTCTACAATAATATCTTGAGACTTCAATACCCCCATTAATAATGGATAAAACAACCAGACAGAAGGTAAGTAAAAAAAATAGAAAACTTAAACAATACAATAAATGAACTAGATGTGATAAACATGCACAGAACACTCTACCCAACAACAATAGTATACACATTCTTCTCAAGGGACCTTTCCTAGGACAGATCATATGTTAGGCCACCAATTAAATCTTAATAGATTTAAAAGATACACAGTATCTTCTTTGACCACAACAGATCAAGTTAGAAATCAGTAACAGAAGAAAAACTAAAAAATATACAAATTTGTGGAAATTAAACAACTCACTCTTAAATAACCAATTGATCAAAGAAGAAATAACAAGGGAAATTAGAAAATACTTAGAAATGAATGAGAATGAAAACACAACATACAAAAACTTTTGGGACATAGTGAAAAGGGGAAAACTTATAACTACGAATACTTACATTTAAAAACAAGAAAAATCTCAAATCAACAACCAAACTTTAAAACTTAAGGAACTAAAGCAAAGAAATTCAAACTAAACCCAAAGGTAGCAGAAAGAAGGAAATAGTAAAGATTAGAGCAGAGATCAATGAAATAGAGAATAGAAAAATAATAGAGAATATAAGTGAAACCTAAAGTTGGCTCTTGAAAAGATAAACCAGACTGACAAATCTTTAGCTGGATGTACTGTGAAAAAAAGAGAGAAGACTCAAATTACTAAAATCAGTTATGAACGTGGACACATGACTAACAATTCTCGAACTCTTGACCTCAAGGGATCCTCCCACCTCAGCCTCCCGGCATGCTAGGATTACTGGCATGAGCCACCGCGCCTGGTCTATGACTAACAATTCTACGGAAGTGAAAAGGATTATAAGACAGTACTATGAGCAATTGTTTGCCAACAAATTAGATGAAATGGACAAATTCCTAGAAACATAAAATCTGCTAAAACTAAACCACGAAGAAAAAGAAAATGTGAATAGACCTATAACTTGTAAGGAGATGAAATTAGTAATCACAGAACTGCTGACAAAGAAAAGGCCTGGATCTAATGGCTTCACTGGTGCATTCTACCAACTATTCAAAGAAGAACTAATAGCAATCCTTCTCAAACTTTTCCAAAAAATTTAAGAGGAAGAAATGCTCTCTAACTCATTCTATGAGGCCAACATTACTCTGATACCAAAGCCAGAAATAGAAAATACAAGACAAGAAAACTACAGACCAATATCTCTTATGATATTGATGCAAAAATCCTCAAAAAAATACTAGCAATTCAAATTCAGCAGCATATTAAAAGAATTATACACCGTGGCCAAGTGGGATTTATTTCTGGAATAGCAAGCAAGGGCGGTTTAACATATGAAAATCAATCAATGCAACACATTCACATTAAAAGAATGAAGGGGAAAAAACCCACATGATCATCTCAATTGATGCAGAAAAAGCATTTTACAAAATTTAACACCATTTCATGATAAAAACACTTAACAGAGTAGGAATAGAAGGAAACTACTTCAATATAATAAAAGTGACATATGAAAAACCCACAGCTAACATCATACTCAACGGTGAAAGACAAAGTTTTTCCTCTAAGGTTAGGAACAAGGCAAGGATACTTGCTTTTATCACTCTGGTCCACATAGTACTGGAAATCCTACCCAGAGCAATCAAGCAAGAAAATGAAATAAAAGGTATCCAAATTAAAAAGGAAGAAGTAAAATGAGCTCTATTTGTGAATGATGTGATCTTATATGTAGAAACCACCAAAGATTTCATACACATACACACACACACACAAATATGAAGAACTAATAATTAATTCCGTAAAATTGCAGTATAGAAAATCAACATCCAAAAATCAGTGTTGTGATGCTCTAACAATGAACAATCTGAAAAGGAAATTAAGAAAAGAATTCCCTTTACAATAGCATAAAAAAGAATAAAATATTTAGGAATTAACTTAACCAAGGGGATCAAAGATGTGTACAATGCAGACTGTAAGATATTGCTGAAGGAAATTAAAGAAGACATACATAAGTGGAAAGACATCCCATATTCATGGGTTGGAAGATTTAATATTGTTAAGATGTCAATACTATCCAAAGTGATATTAAATTTGATGCAATCCTTATCAAAGTCCTAATAATGTCTTTTGCAGAAATAGAAAAACCCATCCTAAAATTCATAAGGAATTTCTCAGGACCCCAATAGCCAAAACAATCCTGAAAATAAAAAGCAAAGTTAGAGGACTCACATTTCCTCGTTTCAAAACTTCCTACAAAGCTCATAGTAATCAAATCAGTGTCACATAAAAAACAGACATATAGACCAATGGAATAGCACAGAGAGTCAGAAATAGATCCTCACATATACGGTCAAATTATTTTTGATGAGGATGCTAAGATCATTCAATAGGGGAAAGATAATCTTTTCAATAAATGGTGCCAGGAAAATTGGATATCCACATGCAAAAGAATAAAGTTGGACCCTGACCTAACACCATACACAAAAATTAATTCAGAATGGATCCATGACCTAAGCGTGGGAACTAAAACTTTAAAATCCTTAGAAGAAAACACAAGGCAAAAGCTTCACAACCTTAGACTTGACGATGATTTCCTGGGTATGACACCAAAGGCGTAGGCAACAAAAGAAAAACTAGACAAATTGGATTTCATGAAAATTTTAAAATTTTGTGTATCAAAAGACAATATCAATGGAGTAAAAAGGCAACCCACAGAATGGGAGAAAATATCTGCAAGTCATAT
>RJWJ010018798.1:0-31140 GCA_004363605.1 Indri indri
AAATAATTTTAATAGCATAGGATATGGGGTGCTAAGGTTTAATTCAGGGAACATTTATGTCAGATAGAGATGTTTGAGAAGGCTTCTTAGAGGATGTGATGAAATAGGTTTTAAAAAAGAATTACAGTTAGGTATATAAATAAAAGGAGGGAGAATGTTCTAGCAGCAGGAAGAACACATTTAAACAAGTTATGGAAGCAAGAAATAATTTAGTTTGGAGAAAGTCCAAAATTATAGTTGTAATTGTGGAGGATAAAGGAAGTCCATCTTGTATGCTAATCCACCATGTTGACTTCTGATTAACCCCAGTTCAGGAAATGCCTCTAAGATTTCTACTTTTGTGTACTTACCATAAATTCTGCCCTTAAGCAAATTTTTGCTTTTCCCTGGGGGGTCTACTTCAACTGTCCTACATATTCTTCCCTGTGGTATATAAGGCCAAGGTCTGAGGAGATAACAGGGTGGGGACTCCCTGTCTCATCTCTCCTACATCTGAGACATGGCTTCAGTTCGTTAGTCCCTGTTACAAGTTTCTTTCTGAGAAAATGAATTTGTCAGCTTCTTTTTTTAGCCTCTCAGCTTCCTCATCCTTTAGGAGTAGGTGTTCATAGACATGCTTACCTCAGAACAGTTAACCACACACACACAAAAAAAGATATGCAAAGAAAAATCAAAAGATTTCTAAATCATATGGGAATCTATCACAGGATTTTAAGCAGGTAATTGGTAGAATTAGATTTGCATATTAGAAGAATTATTCTGGTAGTAGCATAAAAGATAGTACAGGTAAAATCAGTGAGATTAATCAGGAAGCTACTCAATAGTCTTAATAAAATAGTCCAGTGTTTACTTGTCTACAATATTGAGTTATTTGACCTTATTTTAAAGCCTCTGTTTCATTAGTATTATGTAAATATATATATATATATATATATATATATTACAGTGTGAACATCCCTAACCCAACAGTACAAAGTCTTACATCCTCCAAAACCTGAAAATATTTGAGTGCCAACATGATGCCACAATTAGAAAATTCTACCACTGATGTCTTGTGATGTGTCGCAGTCAAAGCACAGGTGGACAACACACAGTTTATTAATTATCCCAAAGGGAAAAGAGACTTTTCTGGCCCCCATCAGCTGTAATACATCTTTGCCACACACATCCAGAGTCTTCTATATAAGCACACCCACAAAGAGTAATAAAATTACATGTGTGCAGGCCAGACATGTCAACAGCAGGTTCCCCACAATGCCTTAAATGGGACCGAGACCTATTTGCATTACTCAGTGCAATGTTTTCCTTATTCTATGCTCTGCAGTGTAAAGATATTATGGAGAATGCCAGAAAGACCTACATATATCACTATAGGTAAAAATGATTTAAAAAATAGGAAGCATTTCTGATTGTCTGTAATGCAGGGAAGTCAAGCTGTTGGAGAAACTGGACAGTGGTCTAAGTGTGAAACCTTTTACAGAAGGATATGGTGTTGGAATGACCACAATATATTCTCTGAAGAAACAGAATAAAATGTTGAAGTTCAGCACTAAAAGTGATAAGCAGAAATTCATGAAAAATAGAAAAACACTGCATAAATCTAAAAAAAAGAAGATCTCAATTGTGTATTGAAAGAGTGGATCCATTGTTGTTGCAGTGAACACATGCCACTTAAATGTCTGCTGATCACAAAATAAGCAATGATTTATCACAATGAACTGGAAATTGAAGAGAACTGTGAATACTCAATAGGCTGGGTGTAGAAATTTAATATGAGACATGGCCATAAATTTTTAAAGATTTGTGTTGATAAAGCATCTGCTGCTCACGAAGAATTGGAGAAATTTATTGATGAGTTTGCCAAGATCATTATGATAAAAATATGATGCCAGAACAAGTCTAAAATGCTTATGAAACATTACTGTGTTTTCATTCTTGCCTGAGAAAGACATTGACTATGGCTGATGAGACAGCCCCTTCAAGAATTAAGGATGCTAAGACAAATAATTGTACTGGATGGACTAATGCAACAGGCATTAGTAAATTTGCTGTGATAGGCAAAAGCTGGTGTCCTCACTATTTTCAAAAAGTGACTTTCCTTCTAGTCCATTATTATGCTAACAAAAAAACGTGTATCACCAGAGATGTCTTTTCTGATTCATTTCACAGACATTTTGTACCAGTGGCTCATGCTCACTGCAGGAAAGCTAGACTGAACAACTGCAAGATTTTGTTAATCTTTGAGAACTGTTATGCTCATTCTTCAACTGAAATTCTCATCAGAAATAATGTTTATGACATGTACTTTCACCCAAATTTAGCTTCATTGATTCAGCCATGACCAGGAAAGTTCAATGGAGAGTAACAATAAAAATACTTTTTTGAACATCATGCTACAGCAGTGAACAGAGGTATGAGTGCGAAAGGTTTTCAAAAGGAGTCCGGCATGAAGGATGCTGCATCTGATGTTGCTAACATTTGGAACGCAGTGACTAAAGACCCAGTTGTGCGTGTCTGGCACAACCTCTGGCCTCTGTCTTGTGACTATGTTTAGTGATGATGATGAGCAATGTGGTGACTTTGAAGGATTTTGTTTGTCAAGTGAGAAAATAATGATGTCTGATCTCCTAACATATGCCAAAAATATTTAGAGCCTGCCAGTAAGCTGGAAGAAGAGCATATCAAGGAATTCTTCATCAATAATGAGGTTCCAATAATTCATTCATTGACTGGTGGTGAAATAATTGAAATGGTTCTGGATCAAGGTGATCATGATAATAGTGACGATGAAGAAGATGATACTAACATTGCAGAAAAATTACCTAGAGATGGCATGATGACAAATGTGTGATAAACATATTGAAGTATGGGACCAGGATGCATTTCTAACAGAACGATAAATCATGTTGTTTTATGAAATTGAAGAGAGACATCTAAGACCAAAACCATCATGAATGAGGCAGGTGACACTGCAAGAAACATTTTAAAAAGCCTTCTAGCAGAATACTTCCTCATCCCTAGAGGACCTGCTTCCTGGTCCCTCAACTGCTTCTGATGTTTCTTCTAACCTAAAAAAAATAAAATACAGTGTACAGCAACCTTTTAATCAAAACACAGCATTATAGGTAGAGACTGAAAGCTTGCTGTATCTTCTTGTTGCTATTGGTCAACAGCTAATGCAAGTATTCTGGTGATGCTACTATGCTACTTAGTTACCATGAACACATTATTTTTTTCATCATGTTAATGATATGTCATATATTTTACTTTTAAGTACTTATATTTGAATAAGTGTAAAAAATGATTCCTTATCACTAGCATATAAATTCAGTCAGGAATGATATCGATGCCAAACAACCACAGATTGTCCACATGGTTGGCTGAAATAGTGAACACCTTTGCTTTCTAATGGTTTAATATACCAAAAACTTTGTTTCGTGCACAAAATTATTAAAGATATTGTATAAAATTACCTTCAGGCCATGTGTTTAAGGGGTATATAAAAATGAATTTAGTGTTTAGATTTAGGTCCCATCCTCAAGATATCTCCTTATATATACGCCAATATTTGGAGATCTGAAAAAATTCAAAATCCAAAACACTTCTGGTCCCAAGCAGCTTGGATAAGGGATATTCAACCTATAATAATAATGATGATGATGATAACAATGTGATTTACATTACCTACCAAAGATCGATACAACAATTAGATGAGAGAATATATGTGAAAGTATTGAGCACTGTACCCAAAAAGGAGCTGAATATGGTATCTTACATTTTTTATTCCAGTCCACATTAGTCCATGGGCATAAACACATGAAGATATACTCGAGTTGTCAGATGATTTGTTTGTGATCATGTTGTGATCAAGGCAGAAGATGGTGACAAGTGATAAATAGTTACAGCTCATCTAGTGCAGTGCTTTTCATACTTTAACATGCACAAAGATCACCTGAGTATTTTGGTAATATGCAGAATCAGAGAAAGCAAGTGTGGAGTGGAGTCTGAGATAATCCATTCCTAAAAAGATCCCAGGTGATGTCGATGCTTCTGGTCCATGAACCATCTTTTGAATTACATAGCTCTAAAAAAAGCTGGTAATTTTGTCTATGCTTCTAGCAGGTGGAGAGGCATATTTTAAAGAGCAAATGTAGGAGATAAACAATTGCTGAAATGCCACTGGGACTCATTTTGTAGAACAGGTTCTATTTTCCACATTTTTAAAAATTTTTTCCCCTTAAAGCTATAGATAGTGAATATACTAATTCTGTAATTTCATTACAGAATATTTAATTTCAGGATGTGGGTGAGAGGACTTCGCCTGTTTTTTTTTTTGTTTGTTTGTTTGTTTTTGTTTGTTTGTTTGTTTGTTTGTTTGTTTTTTGTAACACTGTCTTGAATTAAACATTTCAAAGTACTCTATCATTAGTCACTCAGGGGCCCTCAGCACAGATTTGACACTGGCTTCTCTGCAAGGGAGAGGCATGAGGTAGAATTTGAGAAGGAGAAAATGGAAGGGTCAAAACTGGAAAACATATAAAAATGTGTCCTACTAATTTTTCATTGACTTGGTCAGAGGTATGGAATTTTATGGAGAACGACACTGTAGGTATTTCCTGGGAGGGGGGGGCGGCGATATCCTTTCTTGTCAATTGAACAGATTTCTGGAAAAATGCTTAATAAACTACCTTTGACCTTAGATGGATTTACTGAGGAGAGCCTCACTTTAGAGCCCTGTGAGAACTTTTGCTGTTGAGCCCCCTGAAGGCTCCTTTAATTTCCAGGGGCTTAAGAAACAAGTGTCAAATGATGATTGAGGAAATATCAAAATTGTATTTGCTTAAGAATGTTTGGCATACAGTTGTATAAGAAAAAGATTAGATATAATTCAACAAATGCTTCTACCTGGGTTAGAAATATTTTATAGTAATAAAAGTATACAATTCTGAAGCATAGTTATGTCAAAATGAGGCTTGGTTTTTCAAGCAAAAGTTAATGCTTCCTTAGAATTGACCTCAAAATTTTCTTATAATTTTTCTACATTTAAACGTATTTTAGTAGAATGATCTCCAGCTCTATCCAGGATAATATAAGAGGTGCTAGATCACCATTGTTTTTTGTGGCTGAGTAGAACTCCATGGTATACGTTTACCACATTTTATTAATCCATTCATGTGTTGATAGGCACTTGGGTTGTTTCCACATCTTTGCAATTGTGAATTGTGCTGCTATAAACACTTGAGTGCAGGTGTCTTTTTTATAGAATGTCTTTTTTTCCTTTAGGTAGCTGCCCAGTAATGGGATTGCTGGATCAAATGGCAGTTCTTTTAGCTCTTTGAGCTATCTCCATAGTGCTTTCCACAGCGGTTGTACTAGTTTACAGTCCCACCAGCAGTGTATAAGTGTTCCTATCTCTCCGTATAAATGACAACATTTATTGTTTTGGGACTTTTTGATAAAAGCCATTCTCACTGGAGATAAGTGATAGCTCATTGTGGTTTTGATTTGCATTTCCCTGATGATTAGAGATGTTGACCATTTTTTCATTTGTTTGTTGGTCATTTAGTCTGTCTTCTTTTGAAAAGTTTCTACTAAGTGAAATATCACAAGAATAGAAAAACAAGCACCACATGTACTCACCATCAAATTGGTATTAATTGATCAACACTTATGTGCACATATAGTAGTAACATTCATCAGGCATCAGGCAGGTGGGAGCGGGGAGAAGGAGATGGGTATATTCACACCTAATGGGTGCAGTGCGTACTGTCTGGGGAATGGACATGCTTGAAGCTCTGACTAGGGCGGGACAAGGCAATATATGTAACCTAAACATTTATATCTCCATAATATGCCAAAATAAATATATATATAACTACTAGAAAATTTGAAATTACATACATAGTTTTGTCATATTTCTACTGGACGATATTGCTCTAGTATGTCCTATCATTTGCTAATGAAAAAGTTTGAAAAAATTTTAAAAAATAAACCTATTTTTGTATTTTATATTTAATATCTTTATTCTGAAGGCATTAGGAAAACATAGAAGGGTGAATGAGGTACATTTCTTGCTGAGTAGAGCATATCAGTTGTACAGTGTTAGAAAGAATTAAACAAGACAATATTTTAGGCAATGTAGGTAAAACCAAACTACATCTCCACTTTTATTTCAGGATGGCCATTCTCTATAAACACAATTGATTTGAAAAGAATTTTGTAAGTCTTATCAGTGCATAAAGTTAAAACTAATAGTGCAGAGAATGACTAATAAGATAACTAGTCACCTTCTGATGTCAGCCAAGTTCATCTAGTACATCATCTGGACTTGCAAGATTTTTATTTAAAAATGTATCACAAAATCTAAAGTTTAGAATCTCTTTTACTGTGTTGTTTGTAATAAAGATTCAAACGTTATTGGTTGCAAAGAAAAGAAATTCAATGTTTGAATTAAACAAAATGTGCCATTTCTGGAAAAATTGCCTTTTTCTTGTCTATTTTTTCTTGCTTCATACATCTGTGCTTTTGTACAATAAAAACTAGTTATCATAGCAACTAGAGAATCACATGTACTATCTTAGAGCTAAAATACTCCTTGTTTGAGATGAGAAATATTTTGTTCACTATTTGAATATGTATAATACTACATTCAGAAGAGAAAATATTTTACAGGTACCATGTCATAAAACTATTCAGTGCATTTTGTTTAAATGTCTTTCTAATAAATAATTTATTGTCAGTTAAGCAATATACTTAATAGTAGCAATGAAGAATATCCTAATATAATACACAATAAATTAAAGAAGCTTAAAAATTTAACATTCTAGATGAATGATAGGACATCTGAAGAATAATAAATAAAGAATGTAATAATAATTATAATTATAAGAATAATGAATAAAGAATGTAAGTTTTTTAATATGTTCAAATTATAGTAAATTAAAATATCAAGATATCATTATAAACTAAAAAGAAAATGCTCCGGAAGTCTTAGCATGTATCATAAAATTACTACTCGTTTACCATCATTCTATTACTCAAGATTTTTTATGTGGCAATTTAAACTAAATTAAACATAAATGAGACAGTTATGGATTCACTTAACCAAATTTCCAGGAGGAATGGAATAATAACTCAGGCTCTAGGGAGAACCACAATGCAAATAAGAAACTTTCCCATTAGTTTTTCATTGTCTTTCTCTTTATTCTCTCCTACTTCCACCTCCATTTATGCATTAGTTCAAACCCACAGAATGTGCAATACAAAGAATAAATGCTAATGTAAACTATGAACTTCAGGTGATGATGATGTGTCAGTGTAGGTTCATCAATTGTAACAAATGTGCCACTCTGGTGGGGGATGTTGATAATGGAGGAGGCTAGACATGTTTGGGAGCAAATGCGAAATCTACATACCTGCCTCACAATTTGTCTTTGAATGTACAACTGCTCTAAATATAACGTCTTAAGAAAAACAAACACTATTACTATTAATAATAAAAAAAAATTGACAAATCCTGTTCACTTAACATGACTTTAGCAACATGGTCACTATCATGATTGTGATTGACACCATAATTTATACATGTTGATTGATTATGGTCCAGGGGCTATTGCAAATACTTTCCATATATTATATCATTTAATCTACACCAAACTCCACAGGGGTAGTTTCTGTGATTACCCGTATTTCCCAGCCAAGGAACTGTTAAAGATGAGTTGCACTAGAACATAGATCACATCTGCCTATCAAAGTCAAGCAAAATTTTCCTGAGTGGTATTTGCCTCTGGAAGAGGGTAAAGAATTTGGGATAATTTGAAAATTTATTTAATGCTACCTGAGTGATAGAATAGGATAAATTTCACATGGATCGTTAACAAACAGGAATGCAGGATGACATTGGCTAATTTTGATCCTTCTGTACTCATTGATACACAGCTGGGCAATTGAAACAATGTAGTCACAAATTGCTCTCTACTTTCTGCAATAAAGATGCTAATAATTCTCTTTTTTTATATAAAATTTTACCAACAGAGATAATGTATGTTCAAAATGACTAGTACCTCCCACCTCCAACCACCCCTTCTCCCCAATATATTCCTTTTCATACAGGAAAAGAAAATGTCATCATTTGAAATTCATGTTGACAAATTTTCCCTAAAAGTTAAAGTAAGAGTAAATAAGAAAATTCTGTGTCCTTAATATAGAGCACTTCTATCAGGGAACACTATATGTGTACTCTTATCTAGTGTTTTCAGTTGTATAAAAGTTGTCCTTGTTATTTAAAATTATTTTCATGCACTTTGACAACAGTTTTAGTGCAAGAATCTCCAGAATTCTTTGTGTTTGTCCACTCTTATTCCCCAAGGGAGTTTTTGCATAACATTAATTCAAAACAATATTAAAATCTGTCTTATTTAAAAGGAGAGGTAAAATATTTCCAAAATTTTGAATAAATTTTTAAAAAAAGTAAATTAAAGATCTCTTCAAGCACTGTTAGTACCCCCCAAAACATACATGGATTGCTGAATTTCACAGATTAAGTTCTTTATAGATCTCATCAGACTCCCATTTTTTTCATATGAGTCCCTTACAAGATTGATACTCCTTGAAACATATGTAGGAAACATTACACTATAGACACCAATGTAGATACTATTCCCTAAACACATACTAGTGCTTTGAAATAGTTTTGCCTTTGTTCATATAATTCCCCCATATCCGGAATAGTCTTCTGCTACTCTGATTTTCCAATTTTACTTGGCAAACTTCTATTCATTCTTTAAGGACAAGATCAAATGTCACCTTTTCTGTCAAATATTGTTCTTTAACTTCCCTGGTCAAAAATAATACTTAGCAAATTTTTAATATGTCTATCATGATTCTTATTTTTACAAAACCCTCTCATCAAATGAATGACAATTTTATGAAAAGAGGGAAACTTTTCATCTGTAGTTATATTTTTATTACTAGAGTAGAAGTTATTTTTAATGTGGATGCTTTGTCCTATTTATTTTGAAATTCTTTGTCCAGCTTAGTATACCAACCAAAGTTCCAGGGATATAAAGATAAACTGCAACAAGCTGGCAAATTTGATGAAGTCTTAGGAACCATTTAAGGAAGTAGTCAGGGATAAGAGTAGATAAGCTGATTGAGAACATATTTTAGTGTTTTAAATGTCTTGTGAGTATTTTTAATTTTCTAGGCAATAGGAAAGATTTTTGAGCAGGAAATAACATAACCCAGCATGAAAGCAGTGCTTTGCATTGAGAGTTCTGGCAGCTGAGTTTAGGAGAGATTGAAGTTGAATTACTGATTAGAAACTGCTTGCAGTTATCCAAGTGAGGAAGTAATATTGGCCCAAACAAGTGTGATAACATTAGGAATGGGGCATAAGAATAAAAATGATTTGATAGATACCTGAGCTATTTCATCGGTAGGTTATGAAACTGGCAAATGATTTACTATCTTGGTGCACAAGGACTGGGAAAAGTCAAACATGACTTTGATGTTCCCGAGGTGGTTTTCTTGAAATTTAGTAGTACCATGAGGTAAAATTAGTAATCTAATTATCTTATATCATCATATGTAGGAGAAAAAGCCTTGAGGAGATGAGATATAAGGAAAAGGGAAGATCTGTGAGGAATAGAGGTTTATAGCCCCACGTACACTCTAAGCAGTAATGAAGAATATCTCATAGAACAATAACTCTCCTACAATTTTTCTAGGAGTAGCCCTGGGGTATCGAGAAATAATTTGGAAACTAATGCAAAAGCAGTCATTATAATGAATACAGTTCTACTCGAGGTTTTATTTTTAATTTATACACGTTGTTGGTTTTTTAATCAATGTTTTATATTTGTTCAACTACATAATTATAAAATAATTTAAATGACAATGATCTAACAATAAGACACAACTCCTGCCCAGTATAAAATAATTAGAAATCTAGCTACGTGCCTAATTTAAATTTAAAACATTTCATTTAACTAAATTAAATATTAAAATTATAAAAATTTAGTCTATTTTTTTACCTTTAAGCACAAAGATTCTATATATATGTGTCTTTCAAATAATAAGAGGAATACGTCCTCTATTCACTCTGTCCCCAACTCCTAATTCTTCACTGAAAATAGACTGAAACCCAGATGTCATTGGAATCTGTTGGCTATTCTGAAGCAAGCACTCCTGCTCTCCAACTTTAAAAAACAGCTGTCAAATGCCCTTGGCCTATTTACATGTATGGATGGCGTGGACAAAAAGCCATAGGGCATACATATTTAGAGAAGCATGACTCTGAACATGGTGAATATCTTCTTTCCTGCCTTGACCATGTCTAATGTAAGACATCACAGTATGAAACTGCAGTCAGCTTCATAGGAAAGCACTGTCCCTTGTCACTTGCAGAAAGAATGAGGTCCTCCTAACAGCAAATTACTCTGAGTGCAAAAAGCTCTTGATGCTATCCTGTTTAACACATGTAATGACTTCTGCTAGTGACTTCAAAGAAATGAAGGTTCATGGACCAATTTAATTTACCTAATCAAAAGAAAAACTTTCGTAGGTACTCATCACTCCTTTACTGGACTACTATCATTTAAATTTTCTGCAATTTTGTATTTCTTTGTATATATTCACGCTTGTTTTTATTCTCAATGTAAAAATATAAATATAATAGTTATGTTATAAAAGGGTCAGACATTAATATCATTATTTCATATTTACATTTTCTAAGAATGTTACAGTGGTTGAAATAAATTCCACAGGTAAAATTGAAACATGATACTTGTTGATACATGTTTTCACAATAGATCATAAGACTCAAAACAATGTGAAAATCTGAGTCTATCTCATACAAAATGAGGTATCTACAATACTTTATTTTGATTTCTTCATCTCTCAGTTACAAAAAAAAAATAGCCTAAATTTATTGCCACATTTGCAGGTACTATCTCTGCACAGATATACCAATTATTTTCAAAATTTAGGCAACATCTTCATTTGTTTCCCATGCACTTTTTTCCCTATGAACACAGTATTTCTACAAAAGAACAATAATTATGTCACATATTTGAATTTGCTCCTCCAAGAGTCCTCCATCAGGACAAGTGCTCAATTAATGATGAGTCTTTCTCTCTCATTCCTCCCCCACACTGCTCTTCAGATCATTTATCAAGGCATGACCGTTTTCCTCCATGCAGTTTTACATAATTGTCCTTTACTCTCTTTCACACTCATCCCCTTCTAGTTTAATCAAAGCCACCATCAGATCATCCTAAAGCTCTTGCAATTATCTGCTAATTTAGTTCCCTCCCTTAAGACTGTTGGTAATGTAACCCCTTGCAAAAAGAACTGCCTGATTAATCTTCCTAAAATGGTACTTTGTTCTTGTCAGACCCTGCTTGAAAATCTACACTTCATTTCTATAAAATAACGTTCCTTCGGAAATCACCAATTTAAGACCCTCACAAGTTGGCCACTATCTCTTTCCATTCAAAAATCTGTTTACTAGAACCTCTTATACTTTCCTGGATTAAGCTTAAGCCCATTATCCAAAGTGAGGCACCACAAGAGAAGAAGAATGGGCTCCACTTGTACTCGCCATCAGATTGGTACTAACTGATCAACACTAGGGTGATCACATGGCAGAAATACTCTCCAGGGATTGGGGGGATGGGGAGGTAAATCCGCAACAAAAGGACACGGAGAGCACCGTAGGGGCGGGAAGGGCATGCCTTTAACCCGCACTTGGGTGAGGCAAAGACATAAAGTGTAACCATAATGTTTGTACCCTCACAATACCCTGAAATAAAAAAAAAAATGAGTTAGCACAATTAAACTTATATAATAAAATAAATTTGAAATATGTCATTGGTAAAAAAAATCTATTTACTGAGTGCCTAGTACATGCAATTTACAATTCTAGATATATTTGGAAGAAATGAGACAAAGAACTTACCTTCCTGAAGATAATATTCCAAGGAAGCCTTACTGTGCAAGCTCAGACTTTATGTCCCTGACTTTATACCAATGACCTGGCAGCACGCACTCCTCCAACTTTTTTTCATAGAGCAATTCCAATTCCATTTTCTCGTGATGCCTTCTGTTGAAAGGGAAAATGCTCATTCTTCACCCTCCTGCTTATCTAGAGGGAAGGGAAATTCTTCTCCCTTAAAGTAAAATGTTTTGGAGGGGCCCTTCATCTCTTTTATCCACAGCCACTTACCGAGTCCTCAGAAAAGGAAAAGTGATTTAGATGATTGATTGGCGATATATAGAAAAGTATATGGAACTCTGTGGCATAACCCCCTTTATAATTTTCTCTTTTTTGGATCAGCTTGCTCTCAGGTCATCCCCCTTCTCCTCTCCTTTGCAATAACTAGTCTGTCCCTAAATGGAATAAAAATCTGCATTTTCTCAATCTGCCTGTCATGAGCAGATAAACTTAATGAAGGATGTAGGGAGTGTCAGGTAGCTTGCACACGTCAGTACGGCTAATATCCTCCTGGGATCAGCTTTACACTAGTAGAACTAGTAGTGATGTCTCACTCTTTTGTCCATTCTGTATTGATTTAGAATTTTGGAGGTAAGTTCTAAATTCATCTTCTCCCTCCCACACACATAATAATTAAAGCATTCTTTTGACAAATTTTTAGAACATAGTGTAATATAGCCAAGTTACTTACTATGTTGTATCTATTTTTTTCACTACCAAAAATAACTACTACTGGTTTCACTTATTTATGAAGCCCTTTTATAAGATTTTTCATCTATATAGTATTGCATAAAACCACATTTTTATCCTTACAACCAACAGAATTCTCTATGCATAGTACTTACATATAATGGTAAGATAATTTAGCTTTATGTTTTGTAGCTTAAGTGCCATAGAAATTTGTAAACGGTACATTAATGAGCTCCAAAGTATCTGAGGATCCCTTATAAATGTAAGAAAATTGGCTTAGGGCTTAAGCATATTTCAGATTTAAATAGACCATGAGTGAAAGGCAGACAATTTTTTAAGAAAATTAGTAGCATGGATCAGTAAAATATGAAATGAATTCAAAAGAAGCATGGTGTGTTTATGGGTGAAGTAAGGAAATGAAAAAAAGGAAGAAGATTAATCTTTCTGGAAATTAATGGAAAATAAGTTTAATTTTTGGTGTTACTCAAATTTTAAATAGACAAAATTCTTCAGAGTAATTTAAGATTACGTGGCATAAAGGGATAGTACTCATCATATATTCCATGTTTTCCTGTGTGTTTCTTATCCTTGCACGATGATATGCTAGGTTCATATGACTAGTTATGGCCAATAGACTGTGAACAGGAGTGACATATGCCACTAGCCCAAGGCAGTTTAAAGTTTCTATGTCTCCTGTATTTCTACAGTTTCCTGCTTTGGGGACCAAGTGTTAAAATAACGACATCACAGATAGAAGAGTTTTAGGTTTCTGTTCACAGCATGGAAGAAAACTCTGGCCACTGATAATAAATAATAAGTGAGCGAGAAATAAACATTTGCTATGTTAAGCCATTGAGACTGGTTAAAGTGACTAATGTCAGCTAACCATAAAATATAAGTTGACTGATCGTGAATTGTGAGTAATGTTACGCCAACTTCTATACTATTCTGATTATATTCTGGCCATAAATTAAAAATAATGAGTAGACCTAACATAAGTTAGATCTAACTCAAGTAATGATCTGTTTGAGTGATGCTTTTGAAGAGGGCTGAGTAAATATGTGTGATGCAAATAAATTCCACAAGCTAATCCTCCACTGGGACAGAGCCTCACCAGGGGTGAGGTGTCATCTAATTTCTCTTGTGAAAAATATTTACCAAGCACCTGTGATCTTTTGGGGGTTAGCAGGAATAGTCTAGGAGGATGAATTAGGTAATCCCTCTGTACTTCAAGATCATATGTGGTAATGATGCGGTGGCACAAAAACATGTAGAAAAAAGTTAACACTAACAAGGTGATGCCAAATGAGACTTTCGCCTGCATTTATCAGATGAAATTGTATCAGAGAAGGTAGGATTTCAGTTAGTCATTAAAGGAAACATAATGGGTTTTTTGAGGAACTGTAGTAAGAGTGGCACAAAAAGGCTCAAAAGTACATAAATGAGAGTAATTTCAAAGAATTATAATTAGAGCAATTTGGCTGGCATGTATAATTAATATGGAGTAGAAAAGAGATCAATTACTTAAATGAGACTTTGAGGTCCAAATTTGGGAAATTCTGGGAAATTTGGGAAATATTAGAAGTTTAGAAATAGAGATACAAAATATTTTGATGCAGGCAATTACATGAGATATTACTCTAGATTCTTACTTATAAACTACAGAAGATCCATGTTTCATTTTCCTGGAAAAATGATTATAGAAATATATTGTATAGCTCAGAGAATTGTGTAGGGGCCCCAGTGATGAATTTCCAGGTAGCCATTTGGAAACAAACCAGAATCATGCTGTAGAAAAGGTCTATGAGAAAACTACCACTACCAAAATTTTTGTATGGCTACCCTTTCTATACCAAGAAATCAACATTACTGCTATTACTGCTAATGCATGTATACTCATTCTGTTTCAGGAAAGGTCGCTAGTCATCACTGCTGCCTCCAAACCCAAGTGCCTCCACCACCTTCATAGCTGCATAGTACATGGGGTCTGCACCCTCACTTTTCTTACTTCTCAGTCAAAATATCAAATGAATAAGTCTGATTGGTAGATTCACATACCTATGCCTCAGCTGCACAGGAGTCTGGGAAAGTGATTTTCTGACTTTATTTTGGGAAGTTGATATTTATGGGTAAAAAAATACCAAAACATAAAAAATATGTTCAAAAGGGCCTGAGAATGAATCTTACAGATGTCCCCTATATATGTTCCCAGCTGTACTTTACTAAAATTAATTTCCTGAAGATTAATGAACAATAAAGAAAAAGAGACAAACATATATGTTATTTAAGAGACTATGGCAGTAGTCCCAATAAAAAGCAGCAAGATCCTAAACACACTTCCTGAGACGACATAATAGATAATGTTAAATAAAGGGACATTTAGAAGGCTTAATTAACAAGAACATGGACTCTGATTGGACTGTAGGATAAGACCAGGAAGAATCTAATCTCCATATCTTTAAAAGTTTGACCCTGTGTATATAAAAGGAGATAGTACAATGAAAGTCAATAGAGAATTCAGGAGAGGGAGTTAATTTAGAAGAAGAGGTGGTGGTTTGAGTTTCAGATATGTTGAGAAGAAGATAAAATAACACAGTCAAATTATAAAATAAGTAAATTCAAGAAGATTGTAGACAATTTAAAGAAAGCCATTATGCAGCTTAAAGTAGTTTCTAAGAAAATCTATTTTAAAGAAACCCAAGAAACAGAGTGCTATTTAGTTTTAGCCGGATAAATAAAAGTCTAATTTAATCATTTGATTTGTAGAGATTCATTATAGTGTTATGTTCACATGTTGTGCTCTAATTTCACTGTGGAAAACACAGAGAAAATTGATTTATTGTGAGAAGTATGAGGTCTGTAAGGCATTGGGATGGATTACCCAGGCAGACTGTGGGTTGTCCTTGGAAGATCTCTAAATATGAGCTAGCACTTCTACCTGTCACTTTTATTTAGAGGCAGTAAAAGTTGAAGTCAAAGGGTGAAAGACAATGGTCTAAGCCAACTTTTAAACCATCTGTACTATTGTAGTTCTATAGTTTTTTTAAAAGATTGGCCAATTTTCATGAAATTGCAGGTGTAGAATATGAAAGCCATTTCATTCCTTGATGCACAAGAAGCTCTCATGATCACTTAGAAAACTCTCCTTCAAACCACAAATCACTTCTTAATGAAAAATGATCTAAGTACTCTCCAACAGTAAGAGAGAAAACTCTTAATTCCCCACCATTTTACATATAATTCCTGGCAATTATAATTGGTTTCTCAATCATAATGAGCCTGAAACAACAAGAAACTACTCACTGACTGTTAGAGGAGTGACCCCTTAAGTTCAATATTGCCCTCAATTTAAGTTACCAGCGACCTATTTAATTATATGTTACAGTTATTGTAGTCATTATCTTTGGTTAACCCAGAACAGAGAAACAGAGAAGAAAAAAATATTCTTTAAAACAACTGCTTCCTAGCAATTTGGAAATGCTTATGTCAGCAATTCTGAGGAGTACAGAGATGTAAATAGGTAATAGTTGATTACAGTGACGGATCTTTAAATCAACTTTAAATCAACTTTACATCTCTGTGTGTGTGTATATATGTATACACACACACACACACACATACACACATATATATTTTAATACTATGTATATAATATTAAAAGTAAAAAAATGACTAGATGCCTTGTGCTTCTGAAAAGAAAATAAGTAATTATGTATATGAAGGCTTCTGAGACAAAAGTCCCCAAGAGACAAATGTATTTAAAGAAGAGCTAGCTGACAGATAACTATTCTCAAAAACCTAAGCCGAATAAGTAAGCTCAGTAAAATACTCATAGGAACAGAAGTTTAATTTGCGGAGCTAATGTGTCTATAAGTCCTAAATTGGTCAGGTTAGCTTAATTGAAATGGTGACTGTGAAAGCTTTCTGTTTGTTTTAACAGACCCTAAGTGTTAATAGAATGGGGTTTGCTTAGTGTAAACTGTAAGAGGGGGCTTGTAAATTAATGGGAAGTTAATAATTGGCCCTTACCTTCTCTAGAATCAGTATCTGCAATTAAAAGATGAGTTGGTGGCAAGAAGAGCAGGAAGAAAGTCTTGGCTTCCATTAAGGAATACACTATGTTTTAAAATAATAAATTAAATTCAAGAACACAGTGACCTGAACATTGGTGTTTGCAAAATACTTGGGTATTTGATTAAATATTACTATTTGTCATGTTTTCCAACCCATTGGTCCCTAGGAGTAAAGCAGGTGCTCAGGATAGCATTATGTCTTCTGCAGGTCACTGGGAATCCACTTAGTTGGCCTCAATGGTAATATAGTCATTCTCTTAGTTAAGATCACTGTCGAATATTTATTTAGCACAAACTAATGCTACCAGGAAGGTGCATGGCTGTAATTTCACTGAGATGTGTAGGAGGAATCATGTACCAACGATGACTATATTATATGTTGCAAGCATTACATGTCAATAGATTTTTGCTCCTGGGCATACCTTCCTCGGCTCCTGGGCAATAATCTCATACAAAGAAAAAGTTTGCATTTGCTGACAGTTCCAGTTTCTAATGCTTAGACTAGTCTAATTATGGCTCTGATTTGTGCACAGCTGCTTGCATTTCACAGTTGATGTCAGTGACTCTGGGAATTTGTTTTTAATTGGTCTGGTCATTTGGCCTCTGTGGTAGACAGATTAAAGCCACACATTTCCCCACTCCTACCCACGAAGATGTCCACATCCTAATCATCAAAATCTGTGAATATTTTACCTTGCATAGCAAAAAGGTACTTTGCATATTTGATTAAACTAAGGATTTGGGGATGGATTTTGAGATTATTCAGGATTATCTGGGTGGACCCAATGTATTCATATGGTTCTTATAATAGGGTGGCAAAGGGGTAAAATCATTAAAAGGATACGTGGAGATAACTAGAAGTTGGAGTGATGACTTTAAAGTTAAAGGAAGGGTACAGGAGCCAAGGAAAATGGACGGCCTTCAGACATTGGGAATGGCAAAGACATGAGTTATCCCCTATAGCCTCCAGAAGGAACACAACCCTGTGGTCTTATTTCAGATGTCTTCTGATCTCCAGAAATGTAAGGAAATAAACTTTCATTGCTTTAACCCCTAAATTTGTGGTACTTTGCTATGCCAGCAATAGGAAACTAATATAGCCTCCATCAAATAGCAAATGAAGGAATCTAGTGGTTTTCTATTTAGTTTAGAGATAACATGTATGTATAATAAAATCACACATATATGTAACACTGTGAAATGATTACCACAATCAAGCTAATTGACATATCTGTCAGCCCTTTGGGGTGTGTATGCGTGTGTGTACACTTGTGTTTGTGGAGAGAATATTTAAGATATACTCTCAGAAAATTTCAGGTATGCAACACATTATTATTAATTGTAGTCACCATACTCTACATTAGGTCTCCAGAACTTATTCATCTTAAAACTGAAAGCATTTATCCTATGATCAACATTTCCCCATTTCCCCTACTCTCCCAGGCCTGGTAGCCACGCTCCCACTCTCTGTTTCTATAAGCTCATATGAAAACACTACATTGTCCACCTTAGATATGTATAATTTTATTTGTCAGTTTTACTTCAATAAATCTGGTAAAAAAAATCACAGATACTAAGTGATGTTAAGTTGGAGTGTTCTTGACAATTTTATATTTCCTATAACCATCATGAAAATTAGGATATGGATTATTGCTATCATCCCGGAAGTTATAACCTGTCTTTTCTGATCACAAACTCATCATAGTTCTTCAAACCATACTCATGTCTATAGAAACAGACAGATCTATCAGTAAAGGGATGAACATACAGGACACTTGTAGTGAATTACATTGAATGTCAATGAATGACAGTTAGCATCTGATAATAGAAATAGTCTTTTACCGTGGCAGACCCTACCAGAGACCTACTAAATGTTCAGTCTCTCCTTTCTTTTACAGAACTGCAATTTTGCAATGAGTAACAACATGTTCAAGTTAAAATTTAAATTTTCTTGTATCCCATGCAGGTAAGATTGGCTTCCTGAAAAAAATCTACGCTCTTGAGATATAAATGAAAATCTATCTTGACTTTTCTCCTATCTTTTTCTTTTCCTAATTTTGACATCATTTTTCTACTGTATTGTTCCTTCTTTTAATTCACTGAAAGGAAAGCATCGTTGCTCTAGTTGGAACATCCATTTATTCTCAGATATAGCTGAAGAGCTGAGAAAATCACAATAACATCAGCCTTTATATGCATGAGCTACTTACTACAAGAAATCCTTATTTCCAGTTTTCTTGTTAAGAAAGAAAAATCAACCCTTTGTTAGTTACTAAGAGTTGAATACTGCTATTAACTAATATACTTGCTTAAAGATATTTATTATCTTTAAACATGTTACAACCAAAGTCACAGCGAACAACTAATAATAAAATGAAATACCTCATGCTGAGTTTAAATTGAGCAGTACTGGCATTATTTACTACATAGATTCATACAGTTGTAGTCATGGAGGAAAATCTCATACAGAAATAGAACTGGAGCTAGGCATTGAACTTGAAAAAAAAAGTAAAACACATAAGTGGGGAGAAATAAAAGATGACATTCAGTACCAGAAAAATGACATGAGCAAGGATATGGAAAATGGTATTTTATAGAATGCTTAGAAATAAAGCCAATAAGCTTCCTGACCTTCAAAGTCTGGCATTTTACCATTTCCCTCTATACATTTTCTAATCACTGGACACTATATTTTTATAACACTGCGTTGTCATATTTCTGTTCAATAATTATTTTACCCTAGTACTTCAGTGCAAGTATATGTTTTATTCATTTTTTGCTTTCTGAGTTCTAGCAATGTGCTTGAAACATGGATGATAATCAATTTTTGTTGAATGAATGGATGAATGAATATAGATATTTAGAGCATTTAGAGCAGTGATAAGAGAGAAAATAGAGAAATAACTTGTTATATAATTGTGGAGATCTTCAACATAAAATATTTTAAAGGCAAGAGTTTTTTTAAGCTGGAAGTTGAAAAAAATTGCAGTAGTATTTTGGGGAAAAAAAAATCACTGGTTTAGTAATACAACAAATAGAGGAAACTAGACCCCGAGTTTAGGAAATCCATGTAATATACCAAGAACGAAATGAATGTGTCCTGAATTAGGACAATGAAATAAACAGTGTAAATAAGGAGCCACATGAAAACATTAACAATGAAGATTCTGTAAGATAAAAAGCGTATATATATATGGAGAGGAATAAAAGATGTTTCTCAATGTTAAAATTAGGAAAACTAGATAAAAAATGCCATCCTTTCCAGAAAAAAAGTAATTTGGTTTCAGCTGAAAGATGTGTGCCTTTGCATATGCTGATTTGAGAGACCGAAGATGGGGATGCTAAGGTAGAAGTGATTGGCAGGGGTGGAGACGTGAGAGTGGGGAACAGAGAAAGGTCAACTGGGAGATACAGTTTTTAGCTGAAGATATTTAAACAGCTAATGTATTATCAGAAAAGAACTGATCAAAAAGAGAGCTTTTTGGTCCTACAACATGTGGAATATGATCCCTTTAATGAGATATTACTAAAGGAGAGGTCACTGAGAGCAACTGAGAAGGAACTGACAGCTAAAAGGGGAAACACGAGTGAAGAGTTTCAACAAATGATCAACTTAACAAATGCTGCAGAGACGTCATGGAAAATCAGGAATTGTTCAAAGAACTCTGGATTCAATATCAAAGAATGGGGTCCCTGAAGACAGAAAATTTCAATATTAGTATGGGAGAAGTTAGACTTCACTGTGTTAAAGAGTAAGCAGTTCAGGAAGAAATCTGAGTAGTGCACATAGGTTATTCTTTGGTGATTGGGGTAGTAAAAAAAAAAATAGAACAATATGAAATTGTATCTTGAAGGTATGTTTGTGTTGAGAATTAAAAAGAGGCTGAGAATTTACCCTATTTGCAAGTAAATAATTTAGCCTGTCACACTTTCATGGATTCTGGCAGAAGACACAGACTCTTGGGTCAGAGACAAAGAAAATTATTGCTAGTAGCAATAGCTATACCGGCAAAGCATTAGTATTTGTACCTATACACTGAGCCCTAATGCCAGGTGAGATACCTGCACATGCAGTGGATTTAATTACAGGAGAAGAATCCAGAGTTTAGATAACTCATTTATAATGATCCATAAGCTTGTCTGATCTTTGCCACGATTGAAGACATTGTCATTATTACACTGCACAATAGAGAAACTTGCTTCTTGCTCCAGAGGGAGATGCTATCTCTCTCTTCCAAAGCTGTTTGCTATACAAACATCCTTGAAAAGATAGTCCAAAAGACAGTCAATCAATGCCTCAGTTTGCAAGACACGCAGAAATATGAAAGATCTACAGAGAATTGTCTTGCAACGATTAGAGTGGAAAATAAAACTTTAATATGTAAGAAACTTCAGGACGTTTGTTAGCAGAAAGACAATATCTCCAGTGAAAACATTTATTGATAGCAGAGGAGAGAAATATTAAAGAAGTGACTTAGATTGCTATCTAGAAGATAGCAAAGGAGCATTGCCAGAAATGGGTAGATATGGAGATATTTTACTGTGTGAACAAAAGAGATTTCGAAGAGCCATGTCAGTAGTTACAGAAAATTAGAAACCGAAGAAATTCTCTGTGAATAAGTAGATGTGGAAGAAGACAAGATTTCAATGTGCATGTATCACACCTCAAATTATTAGATGAACTATGAAACAAAGAAAAAATTTGGTTAGTGAACATGATGTGAACTCAACAGCAAGAAATCCTTTTTTTCTACAGTATTGTTAAATTTAAGCATACGGATGTGTGTTATTTTCTTGAGTTCCCTCAGACAGGTTTGCGAGTAAACGTACACTTGTTTCGCTGGTAGCAAAGAACTTGGTACTAAGATTTATGTGACTAAGTGTATTTAGCTACTGAGTCACAGGAATAGAAAATAAAAGTTGCTTAAGCATGAAAAACCGCAACTCAACCTCAGGAAGATCACAAGACATAATTGTCTGTTAACATCTTTATATTTTAAAAATCATGCATCTGTAGGTTGATTTAACAGAGGATAGGTAAAACTGATTAAAGTCAAGCTGCCCCACTCTGGGCACTTCTAGCCCAGTAGTCAGATAATTGTATGGTCACTTGGATTGAGACATCTCTATACATTACCTAATTTGGTGTCTTTAATTACAAATTCAAGCATAGGGGAATAATTTGGAAAACTTTAATCATGTTATATATAAACCTAAGAGCATATTTACCAAACAGTTAAGTTAAACTTCCCAACTAATTGTTGACACATTCAATTATGAGGTGAGCCTTAACAATTGCATTCTCTTCACCAGGGTGTTAGTAAGAGATCATTAATGTCACACTTTCGTTTGTCCGTGACACTTTAACCAGTCAGTGTCTCCACAGATCATGGTGGAGGAAACCTATAAAAGCCATAAAAACCTCCTGCAGGCAATAGCTCCCAAATAATTATTCCCCTTGGTGGCTTTGTGTGGGCTTCCAGCTTACCATCAAGTAAGCTGTGTTCTCAGATGCCAGATGCTGTCTCCCCGCCCAGAGTTTCTTACCATATTCTCAAGACAACAGGTTCTAATACCAATACTTTGTTCGAACTACAATTTCCATTCTCATTCCTTTGCTTATTGTCCTGCAATTCAAAATCATTTAGCACTTCCAGTGCAAAAATTCTGAGATAACTTGTCTAGCGTTTGTTCACTTTATTCCATTTTTTCTTATGTATTGTATAAGTTTAAATCCATATTCTGAAACCTCTAAGCTTCTAAAATCCTAGGGTAAGTGACCATTCATGTCTTATTTATGACACAATATTATAGCACAGTTTCAAAAGCTTTTTAATTTATTCAATAATTCTTTGAGAGGCTTTGTTGCTCTTGCTGCGATCTCTCACAAAATATTTTGTTTTGCAAAATATTCTTTATAGTCTATATATTTCAGTCTTCACACACATCATTGTTCTGTGCTATGTGTAGTTCTATATTTCTATGAAAAGATGTCTTTCTCTCTCTCTTTCTCTGTCTCTGTCCTTCACTGATGGTCTACATTTGAGCTGCCAGCATACATCTCATCTGCATTGAAGGCTCCACACTTTCTTACCTACTGTTCTTCAATTTTTTCATGTGTGTTGTCTTTCTTACTGAATTTATTCACAATGAGAATAACTACCAACTTTCTCTTGAAATATATTCTGAAATTGGAAAATTGGAAAAAGCCTAGCTCCCAGGCAAAAAAAAACCTCTGAAATTATGTAAGCACTCTGTTTTTGCAGTGCTCATTTGTTTCGGAGTTTTATTTAGACTCTCCAGCAACCATACACAATTTTACTTCAAAAATAATTGGTCAATCTTTCCATGGATTTACTAAACATATGCCTTGACCCAGGGGTGAAATTATAAATATTTAGCAGCTAATATGGCACAGGTACTGGCCAATACAGAAAAACCGATATTGAAGCCTGGAGAAGAATCCTGCAGGCTATCTGCTGTGACACCCACTAACCCTTCAGTCAGAGTTTTCGGTGGCAGTGTGGAGCAAGAAGGATCTTAGTAGCCAGAAGAGAGACCAGCTGCTTCCAGAGATGGTTATTTGCAAACCTGGTCAGAAGTATTTCAATATTAATTACTACTAAGGACATGCCAATGAGTTCTGGCTAAATATCAGCCCTACATTAACCCCTCACTACTCACTTCTTACCAGTGGGGGGAGGGGGGGCGGGGGGCAGAGAAATGCAAACAATCCCGTTAGTATTGCCCAAACTTCTACAATGTAAAATTCACTTGCATCTCATGTTAATATTCCAATATGGAGTCACATCTCTGCCTTTCTAAATCAGAATTCCTGTGGGAGAAGTCTGGGCAGTTACAGCTTCCACAAACACTGCAGGCAACGCTTATCATTAAGAAAATTCAGGAAATAGTGATTTACTTTATGTGATCCTTACTACAGCCTTACAAATTGGGAAGTGCAGAAATTATGAGATCTGCTTTCAGAAGGGAAACTGAACCCTATCAGGGTTTCATAACTTGTACAATATTAGGAACCAGGCCATCTGTTTCCAATTACAATAGTCTTAAGAAAATTAGATTGGATTATTTCTTTGTATTAAACAGTCATAAAGATGGTAGCATTTCTCCTCAAATTTTATTTTTGTATGCTTATCTGTTTTTACTCAGTGCTATATTTTTATTTTAGAAGATCACCTATTTAAAAACCATTCAATATTCTTTTTTTTGTCCTCTTCTTAAAAGCAAACACACAAAATATTAGCCTCATTAGCAAAATATTAAGAGCTCAATTTTTATCATTCGAGGTTCTTTTGTAAGTGAAAATTAATACATAATAGGAGAGATTTAATTTCCCTAAAATGCACATGAATTTAAAAGTAAAATGAAAATAACATTGGAAAATAATGGCTGTTTACCAGCTCATTTTGCATCACTTATTTCTTCTACAGAATACTGGTTTTGTTGGTCAGCGTTTTAGAAATAATTATGGAGAATTTTTTAGTCTGCTTGTAAATGACTTCTTTTTCTTAACTAATGTTAAAATATATTGTTTCCCATCAATAGAAGGCTAGTGTGTGTTAAATATACACAAAGGATAATGGACAACATTAGCTGAATGAATTCAGTAAATAAATCATTACTGAATGATTGAAACTAAGCAAAATAATACACAATCTGAAGGTCATGGCATGTCAAGATGCTGAAGGTGGTGATGTGTCACTCATTTGAAAGCCATCTGCTGGAGAATTGAATCTAAATAGCTTTGCCAATGATAAAGAAAATGATTGTCATGACTGTCAATAATCAACTGGAAGACAGGCATTGCGCTAGACTCTTGTAAACTTTCCAATGGAAAATGTTGTTTCTTTCACATTGACTAGACCTTCTATTCAGAACTGGATATATTAACATGACTGTTAAGCTCAAATGTTGGAAATTAGGAATCCACCATTAAATAGATCACTTTGTCTCAATAAAGGGATTAGAATTGAGCCAAGTAATATAAGGTAGTTCCTGAGTACCTCATTTTTACATTAAACAGGTAAGGTGTTTGGCTAAACAGATTGTGCAGTTTGCTGAATATTTTAGAAATTGTTGGGAAATATATGTATACAAGGTCAAAATGCTAGAACCATTGAGAATTATACTTGTTAATTTGTTTTATGTCGATATTCAATCCAGTGGTTTCCTCAAAATGAGTTCTTTGAACCACACGTCAAAATTACCTAGGAGCTTGTCGTAAAGTCATATTCCTGAGCCTCTCAAAGAAGTTAACTAACATCTCTGTATTTAGTGTGAGCATTCCAGATGATTCTCATGCTCATCATGGTTTTAGAACCATTGCTCTAAGTTTATTGAATCAGGTGTTATTCTATAGGACCATATCCTAAAAGTTTATAGACAGCACTCATTCTTCTGCAAACATGCAACTTTACCTTGTGATTTAAAGAGTACTGGAAGAATTCTTCCTCAAAAGACAGGACTAATATAAACCTACCACCAGATATGAAACTTCTCCTTTTTAAAGTTTTTAAGTTTTTTATTATATAAATTTTCAAACATATACAATACTAGAACAGTATAATGAAGCTCACATACCCATCACCCAGCTTCAAGAATTATCAATGGACGAATTTTGTTTTCTCTGTATCACAGATTATTTGACATCCTAAGTATCATAATTTGTAAATGTTTAGTAAATTTATTTTATAAAATGTATTGCCTCAGAGTAAATAAACCATATGTATACATTTTCTTTTACTACACTTTGTCTTAAGGGTAAGTCAATATCAGTATTAGTGATAAGAATAATTTTAACCAGTTTACTAAAATTGTTTAGTAGAAATTTCCCGTCCATAGGTACTTGAGAGTAAGGAATCAAGAGTGAATGTTTTGCTGATAAGTTAGAACACAGTTATGTATTTCTACCCATACTGTACTTATATTTTGCCTTTTATTATAATCAGCTGTGTGTACATGTCTGATCTCACCTGGAGGCTCATTAATACTTGACAGGCAGGGAATGTTTCATCTTTCTATGTTCAGGGCTCCAGAGCCTTTTAGAGTGTTTGACACATGATGATTTATTGTCTGAATAATAATACTAGTATAATTGAATAAAGGAAAAACCATGGGTAATGTTTGGAGAAGACTGAACTACTGAGGTACCATGGTAGTCTACTTCAAAGGGGAAACCAAGGAAATCATAAAGTAGGATAAAAATAGAAAAGAAGAAGAAATGCATTTAATTTTGTCAGAGTAAATAATTCATTCAATAATATGTTTTGTTTCTGTATCTAATTACTTTAAATAAATATATAAAATGTGTATATATGTGCGTATATATGCATATATATGTGTGTGTATTATTAGTAAATGCAAAACTGTCCTCTATATTAAATTTAACTAAGTGATTGCTTTGTTTATTGGTGGCTTTTTAAAACATTAAATATATTTTATGTTTAAACAAATTAAGGATTTATAGAATAACCATTCAACAATTTATCATTGTTTGCAAAACACTAAGATAAACCTAGAGAATTTTGCAATTAAATAGGTTACTTCTTAAGAGGTCACATAGTGTATGTGATTGAGAATGAGTATAAATCATAAAATGAGTTTGTAGCCTGAGATCATCATCTATTCTCCAAAAGTTTATATTGGCAATAGATTTTATTAGCCATAATATGGGCATGAAACTAGTAGTTACCCAAATGAACTCAAGCATATTATGAGATTGGAAAAAAGCAATGTGCATAAAAACACTTTGTATAAATTAAAGCATATGTATGTGTTATAGTCCATGCCAAATATTAAAACTGTAGCCTTTAAGGCTTCTTTTGGGTTCTTGAGAAAAGTCCTTGAGTAGCATCACAATTTCATATTCAGGTTTTTTATTCAGATATTATCTAGGTTCTGTCTTCTGGACAGTCACACTAGGGGCCAAAACAAGTAACACAGGTCCAAACATTTGAAAGGACTAGGACTAGAAATTGAACTTTGCAGTTTTTGTGAGTATGTCTGAAGCCTCTCTGTTCAGTTATTTGCAACTGGCTTTATCTCAAGTTTGCTGCTAAATGTCTAAAAAAATAGTGATTTCTCTTTTAAGTTCAAATCACTTAATTTCTGAATTATGGGAAGAGAACAGTATTTAAATACTACAGAATTCAAGTGTTGTCTTAACGTCTTGAAATTCAGATTCTGGTAATAGATGCATATCCTTTCTTTCCTTTGGCTGCTATGGTAAGATCATGATTGTTATTACTAAAAACTTTACTTACTAATTAATCATTGTGGTAGGCTGCAAATGATCTCCCCGAAGGACATTAGGATGTCCATGTCCTAATTCCTAGGAAGTGTGAATGTGTTACCTTCCATTGCAAAAGGGTCTTTGCAGATATGATTAATTCAAAATATTAAGATGGGGAAATTAATGCTGGATTATCCAAGTAAGACCAATGCAATCATAAGGGTGCTATAACAAAGAGGTAAGAAAGTCAGGGTTAAAGGAGGAGATACGATGACAGAAACAGGATGGGTGATTTGATTGCTCCCTGGGGGCCATGAGCCAAGTAATTCGAGCAGTCTCTAGATGCTAAGGAAATAGATCATCCCCTAGAATTTCTGGCTTCCAGAATTACAAGATAAAGAATTTGGGTTGTGTTAAACTACTAAATTTGTGGTAATTTGTCATAACAATAACAGAAAACTAATAAAATGGTCAAACACAGCCATAATCATAATTTCCATTGAAGAGAAAAAGAAGTAAAGAAAGCAAACTCGTTGATTAACCATTTGGTCTATGGAGCCAGAAGGCCTGCATTTAAATTCCCTTTCATCACTTACCAGGTGTGTTACTTTGACGAATGCTTTTGTGTCTGTACAGTAAGAATAATGATAGTGCTGACCTTACAGAGTTTTTGAGAAGAAGAAAAACGTTAATAAATTTAAAGCTATGTGTGACACACTGTAAATGCTCATAAAGTCTAAACCACTATTAATCATTTTATTATTAAAGTTACAATTATTATTTAATTATTTTTTAAATAAAAATATCTGGTTGTTTTGCTCTATAGTGGTTATTTGATGGAAAGGTAAAAGGTAAAAAGAATGTCTTTTACCAAATCTCTACCTTCCAGCATAAAATCAGAGGGAGAAGAACTTCTGGGCAGCGTAGAAAACTGTGGGTGTCATAGATGTTTTTCTCACTTCCCACCATCCTGCTTCTAAGTGTAGCAAGTTTCGTGAATGGCATATTGCTTATCTGTCCCTGACTGTGGAAGTCTTTCAATTGTAGTACTCTTTGACCCAGTTATACAGGTAATTTTTTTAATTAGAAATATAAATAAATGATTTAAGGGAAAACAGTAGGTGTTTTACTCGACTAAGTGCTGAATTTCTCCCCATGAATTCTTCCCACTAGGTAATAAATTGCAACCTCTAATTATTACATACGTTATTCACTGCCACACAAATTGTCTGATTTGGAAGTCATCTTCATTTTAGTGCTTAATGAAAAATAAAAACAAAACAAACAACAGTAAAACCAAAGTTTTATACCTTGTGATAAACTACCTATTCTGGTAATCATTCTCATATTTTTTTAGAATTATAAAATGACAGCTCATTGTTGTATATAAAGCTTCTGACAGGAAACAAGAAAATAATAACCATTTCTTAGTCCATATAGCAATTTTCCTCTAAAATTAACCTTCACAGTCCTATTATGTATTAAGCAGGTACCATTTTCAGATTCCATCTGTAAGAGGAAGACCATTCAAAGTTGTATGATTTGTTAGCAAAAAAGTCCGAGATAAAACATCATCAACACCACAAAAACATATTTAGCAAGTGTTTTTTAATGTTGTTGTTTTGCTTTTATTTGTTCTGCATGCAATGTTATACTTCTGTGGTAACAAAAAAAAAATTATGTTTTCAAAATTTGACTCAACTTGTGTATCTGTGTTTGAACCTTAGTACAGGTACTTTCACCTGAATAAGATTCTGGGATATAGGCATGTCAGCCACTGCCATGCTACTCTCCATCGACCACAATCTACAATTTAAGAAGGTCACAAATATAGTTTAGTTATATGGAATAGCTTAGTATTTTCTTTATTTCTCTGAAGTCACTGCCTTGGAGAGTCTGTGTTTTAAAACTTTGGTTTTGTTTGAAATTCATGGAAGAACCTGAATTAAAAACAGCAAAATGAGCCAAAATATGAAGATAATCATACAGATGGAAAAGAAACAGAGGAATTTTAGAAATTTCAACTTGTGCCTTTGGCTTTATAAAGTTTAAAGGAAAACATTCCATAAAATTTGTATCTATTTTTCCTAGAAATACTCTTAACTTGTAAATGTGCATATTTTTTCAACTTTTAAAAGATAAAATTACATCCTACAATGCATTGTCTTTTATGCAGACATTTGATCTTGAATCATAGTCCCTGTTAAAAATCATTTGAATAACTCAGATGAAAGAATATTCAAAGGAGTCAGTATTAGCAACAAAAAATTATATTCTTATAGGAACCTAGTTTGAGACCAACTTACCTCTTTTAAAGGATTTTGTGTGTGTGTGTGTGTGTGTGTGTGTGTGTGTGTGTGTGTGTGTGATACCTTTCACTGAGCTTCTAGATCTTGGTTATGTTGTATCAGGTAACATTAAATTCATCCTTAAATACATTAAGTTTTGTTTTTATATTTAGGTAAACACTGAAGGATGAAGATTTTGGCCCAAAATAAAACATTCTCATGAGGAATCATGTCACACAAAGCTATATATCAGAGTCTGAATATGGTGGGTGTGCCCCAGAATCAACTATTTTTGGTATGTATTTGGGGAGTAGATTTTGACAACTGAATGTTATACTTTGACAAACCATGTATAACACGTCATCTTCCAACATTATAGTACTTTCAAGACAAAATACTGCAGACACAGGCTAGAATCTTGCAATATTGGTATCCTTCAAACACAAATAGCAGAAACTGACTACACCTTATTTAAACCAAAATAAACACCTCTAAAGGATTTTGGAAGCATACAAAATTGGTGATGAAGTGGGAAATCTAGGCTTGAAATTAAACAGGAAATTCTAGATGGCAATGACGTTGGACTTACAGCAGGAGCCATGTAGTCTAAGAACCTCTTCTAGAATAAAATGAAATTGAATGTGTTTAGATCTTTTTGTGGCTTGCTCAAATTTCTGATTCTAATTCACCTTGGTTGGGTCAAAGAGCGCGCACTTTTCCAAGGGCAGAACAATGTACGTGGGTGAGAGCCCCGCTATATGGTATAGGATAAAAAAGGAAATGTGGATGCCATTAGGAAGGAAGAATAGCTGCTGAAAAATCAATCCCCCCCAATGCAGCTGTATGCTATATATTAACTCTCATATGTTGGCAATTTTTAAAGTTTTATGGACATATGGACAAGAATTAGAAAATTCAGACATTTCTTTCGGTATTTTTTAAAGTTTCACTGATGCCAATAGCAGGAAATGGACTGTCCTTGGGAAAGGGGGTAAAAAGAGCATTTTTTAGAATGAATTTACCTAGAAACACACAATTTTAAATAGTTTAATTCAGGCTGGATTGATAATTAATTCTCAATCTTTTTTATAAGGCAAGAAGCTGATAATAAATCAAGCCTCCTGTATTATACCCCAGACACCTGCCATCCTTAGTTGTGATAGATACACAAACTAAATTGTCTGAATTTTTATTTAAATGCAGTTTAATACAGAATTTCAATTATAAAAAATTTAAAAATAGCTTTAATTGCATAATGCATTATCTTAGCAAATAAATAATGTATGATCCACTGAATCTATAAATGCCACCCACAGAACTATAATAAATTTAATTGTATTATTCCCACCCATCAGTAAATTTTATGTCACTTAAAGTCTAACTCTTCATGAAGTAAAATTATTTTAAACTTTTCATATGCTGACAAACAGAAACCTTTTTATTCTCCATTTACAAAATGACATCTGCTCTATTTCCATTTTACTTGTCAAAATGAGGTTACTTTAGTATTTTATTTTTTATTTTGTCAAATAGCTTTGCTAAAGATGGTGAAAAATGCAGTCTCCAAAGACCAAAAATTACAGAAATGTAAACACTTTACATATGGTAGTTATGTACTGATCATTTTACATTAAGGTATTTTAGACATCTATTTCCTTCTACATTTATTAACTCAGCTGAACACAGAAAAAGTTTAAGCAATAAAAATCATGTTATTTATCAAGTGAGATATTGGCTATTACTCTAGATGACAGAATAAAATAGTGTTAATTACATAAATCATTTTTCCCATTTGATCATCTAAATACACAGTCTGTTGTTCTTTCTATTCAATAACATCAA
>RJWJ010018799.1:0-30962 GCA_004363605.1 Indri indri
TTTTCCCTAAGTTTTATAGTTTCAGATCTTACATTTAAATCTTTAATCCATCTTGAGTTGATTTTTGTGTATGGTCAGAGATAGAGGTCCAGTTTCATTCTTCTGCATATGGATATCCAATTTTCCCAGCATCATTTATTGTAGAGGGTGCTCTTCCCCAGTGTATGTTCTTGGCACCTTTGTCAAAAATCAGGTGGCTGTAAATATGTGGATTTATTTCTAGATTCTCTATTCTGTTCCATTGATCTATGTATCTGTTTTTATACTAATACCATGCTGCTTTGATTACCATAGCCTTATAATATATTTTGAAGTCAGGCATTATGATATCTCCAGCTTCATTCTTTTTGCTCAGGATTGCTTTGACTATTGAAGCTCTTTTTTCATTCCATATGAATTTTAGGATTGTTTTTTCTATTTCTGTGAAAAATTAAGGTATTTGGTATTTTGATAGGTATTGCATTGCATTTGTAGGTTGCTTTGGGCAGTATGGTCATTTTAACAATATTAATTCTTCCAATCCTTGAGCATGGAATGTCTTTCCACTTGTCTGTGTCCTCTTCAGTTTCTTTCATCAGTGTTTTTTAGTGTTCCTCACAGAGATATTTCACTTCCTTGGTTAAATTTATTCCTAGGTATTTTATTTTTTTATAGCTACTGTAAATGGAATGCCTTCTTGATTTTTTTTTCTCAGTTCATTAGTGGTATATAGAAACTGTACTGATTTTTAAGCCAGACAAGGGGACTCTCACCTGTAATCCCAGGACTTAGAGACTTGGGGATTTATGGGATTCAATGTGAGCTCCCTCTCTGGAGTAATGTTGTGGCGTGATCTCTATGTTAGTTTCAGAGGCTCTCCTGTAGCTAGGATGGTAGGAGTCTGCAGCAAGGATGTGGACCACTGGGGTTCTCTCGCTTACACTTTCCTTGCATTGGGGAGCCCTTCCAGTTTCCCAGACAATCCCAAACAAGCAGGCTGCCTCACTTCCCTCCTTTCTTGCTTTCATTACTTCCCATCATTTTTCTGTTGAATTCCAGCATTATCTCTTAGATGATCTATTCAAAGTGTGACTATCTACACACTGTGTTGGTTCCTCTCTGGACGAGACAAGTATCAGATGCATCTAGTCAGCCATCTTGAAGCCCCTCTCCATTTCTTGAAATTTTCTATGCAAACAATCATAGCATCTTCAAATAAGAACTGTTTTATTTCTATCTTTCCAATCTATATGCCTTTTTCTTTCTTTGCCTTATTGTACTGGCTAGAATGTCCATTACTATGTTGAATAAGAAGCACATTTTCGCCTAGTTCCCAATCTTCTATGGAAAGCATTTAGTCTGTCACCATTGTGTCTTTCACCATTAAATCTTCTACCTTTAGTCCTTCTTCAACTTAAGGAAGTTCCCTTCTATCTTAATTTGCTGGGAGTTTATATAATGATTGGGTGTTGGATTTTGTTAAATGCTTTTTCTGTCTCAATTTATATCATCATATGATTTATTTTCTTTAGTCTGTGGACATGGTGGATTACATTAATTGAGCCCTGAATATTGAAGAAATCTTACATCCCAGGCCATGGTGTATAATTCTTTTTATATATTGATAGATTTGATTTACTAATGTGTTTTTGAGGATTTTTGTGTCTAAGTCATGAGAGACATTTTTGTTTTACAATCTTTGTCTGGTTTTGGTATCAGAGTAATGCTGACCTCATAAATTGAGATGGGAAATACTTCCTCTTTTATTTTACTGGAAAAGATTTTGTTAAATTTGTGTTAATTCTTCAAATATTTGGTAGAATTCTCTGTCAAAATTATCTGGGCCTGGAGATTTCTTTTTCAGAAGACTTTACTTGTGAATTTCATTTCTTTCATTATTATAGAACTATTCAGATTATGAATTTCTTCAGCTGAGTTCTGGTAGTTTTTAGTTTTTGAGGAATTAGCCTATTTATTCCAAATTCTTGAATATATAAGCATAAAGTCATTTGTAGTATTCCTTTATTATTCTTTTAATGGCTGAAGCATGTATAGTCATACCACCTTTTATTCGTGACATTGGTTATTTTCAACTTGTCTTTTACCTTTGTCAATATTGCTAGAGATTAATCAATTTTGTTAATTTTTTTCAAAGAAACAGCTTTTCATTTCATTGATTTTCTCTATTATTTTTCTCTTTCAATTTAATTGCTTTCTTCTCTTATCTTTATTTGTTTCTTCTCTTCATTTTGCTTTAGGTTTATTTTGATCTAATTTTTCTAACTTATTGAGGTAAGAACATAGATTGTTGATTTGAGAACTTTATTCTTTTCTAATATAAGCATCTAGTGCTACAAATTTCCCTCTAAGCATTGCTTTAGCTGCATCCCACATATTTTGATATACTATATTTTCATTTCATTCAGTTCTATGTATTTTATTTCCTTTGCTACTTCCCATTTGACCCATGGATAGAAAAGTGCTGCAATTTTCAAATGTTTAGAGATTATCTTATTGATCTATGTTGTTCAGATCTTCTTGTGTCCTTGTTGATTTTCTGTCTAGTAGTTCTAGCTGTTGCTGGGAGTGGAGCGCTGAAGTCTCCAACTGTAAAGGTAGATTTGTCTGTTTCTCTTTTCAGCTCTATCAGTTTTTATTTATTTTTTGGGGGCTCTGTTGTTTGGTGTGTATACATTTAGGATCATTATGTCTTCCTGATAGATTGATGCTTTTATCATTATGTAATGTTCATCTTTGTCTCTAGTAAGTTTCTTTGCTCTAAAGTCTGCTTTGTCTGACATTAATACTGTCTCTCCTGCCTTTTTAAAATTAATATTTACATCACACATTTTTTTCATCATTTTTCTTTCAACCTACTTATATTGTTGAATAGGGAGTTTCTTGTAAATAGCTTATAGTTCTGTCATGTCTTTTTTTTTATTCACTCTCTCAATATCTGCCTTTTAATTGGTACACTTAGACCACTTACATTTAAGGTAATTCTTGATATAATAGGTCTAACTCTGCTATTTTAAAAATTTATTTTCTGTTTGTTTCCTATTTCTGTTTTCTTGCCTCTCTGTGGGTTACTTGAACATTTTTTTAGGCTTCCATCTTTACTTATTTATAGTGTTTTTCAGAGTATCCCTTTAAATAGTTTTCTTAGTGGTCACTTTGAAATTACTATGTGTGTGTGTATGTGTGTGTGTGTGTGTGTGTGTGTGTGTGTGTGTGTGTGTATGACTTACCACAGTCTACTGATATTGATATTTTTCCACTTTGAGTGAAGTGTGGAAACCATAATTCCATTTAGATCTGTTTACTCTCCCCACTTTTAAATATGATTGTCTTAATATCAGATGGTATTGTGATTTTTGTTTCAATCATCATATATGATTTATAAAGCCCATGAGAAGAACAATATATTGTATATACCCATATTTTTGCTTTTCTTGCTGTTTTGTTTCTTCTTTCCTGATGCTTCAAGATTACTTCTTATATCAATTTCTTTTCTGTTTGGAGAATTTTCATTTATCCATTCTTTAACAATAGATCAAGTGACAAATTTTTTTTTGTTTTGTTTTTCTTTGTCCTTCATTCCTGAAGAATAATTTCACTGGATATAGAGATTATATTTGAGTTTTTTCTTTCAGAACTTGAAAAATGTTTTACTACTTTTTTCTGGCCTCTGTGTTTCAGATAAGAAATCTGCTTTCTTTAGAATTGATGTTCTTTTATGGGATATGTGTCATTTCTCTCTGGCTTCTTTCAAGAGTTTTGTTTACATGTTTTTAGTTTTCACAAGTTTAATTATAATGTGTCTTAGCATAAATTTCTTTAGATTTTCTCCATGTGGGATTAGCCCAGTTTCTTGAATCTGTGGATTTATGTCTTTCACCAAATTTGGGGAGTTTTAGGCCATTATTTTTTAATACTCTTTCAACCCCACTCTTTTTCCCTTCTCTTCTGGGACTCCAATGGTACAAATGTTAGATTTCTTGTTGTTGTCTCACAGCTTCCTAAGACTCTTTTCTTGCTTTCTTTTTTCCTTTTTTTCCTTTTTTCTTTTTTCCATTCCACTTTATCTCTGTCACTCAGAATTGGGTAAATTCTACTGAGCTATTCTTAAGATCACTGTTTCTATCCTCTATCACTCTACTCTTAAACCTATCCAATGAGCTTTTTATTTATATTATTATATTTTTAATTCTGTAATTTCCATTTGTTTCTTCTACTTCTTTGCTGAGATTTTTCTATTTTTTCATCTGTTTCAAGAGAATTTATATTTTCCTGTTGAATCATGATTATGATGGTTGTTTTAAAATTCTTATCGGATCATTCCAATGTCTGATTTATTTCAGTGTTAGCATCAGTTGATTTTCTTTTCTCATTCGAGCTATGATTTTCCTGGTTCTTGATATGGTGGGTGATTTTTAATTCTATCCTGGACATTTTGACTATTATTTTAGGAGACTTTGGTTCCTATTTAAATTTTCATTTTACCATGCAGTCATCATCTTTAGTTTTAGCATGCAGGTCTTACTCTGCTTTTGCAGGCTGTATTTTTAACAAAAATCTAATTTTTAGAGCCTATGTGGCTCTACTTTGGTTTGCTTGGCTTATTTGTGCTACTGGGGCTCCCATTTATCCCTATTGGTGCTGCTTCAGAGGGTGAAAGAGCTTCCCCAGGCTGGGCCACCTGCTCCCCATAGGTAAAAGAAGGGAGTCTCTGGCCTGTAGATATGAAGAGCATTTCCTGAGTCAGGCATTGTTACAATAGGATTTCTTGTGCCTATGGAAGACTGTTAGTGCTTCCATTATGGGCCTTATTGTGCTAGGACCCCCCCCTTATTGGTGCTACCTGGTGACTCTGAGTGAGGGAAGGGAGTCTCAGGGTCACACTACTAAGAGGTTTCTTGGTCTTGGCATTGTTGGGGCAGGATCCCCCTTACACCTGCTGTGGGCCACCCATTGTCTCTGGGTGGGGGAACAAAGTCTCAGGCCCTACAGGCAAAGAATGTGCTTTCCTGGCTGCTTATTGTTAGCAGGGCTTCAGATTCATCTCCCTAGTGTCTCTTCTGGGATTACATGGTGGTGCTATTGGGACTCCCATTTGATCCAAAGAAGTAATTAGCTTAACTGCCTGCCTTTTGTTGCTGGGTTGGGGATCAGGCTTGAATTACCTTCTTTGGTTAGGTGGGCATTTGTAAGACACCCTGCTCCAGTCCTGGGCCCATGATGGATGGTGTCTCCCCAAAATTCATGTCCACCTGGAGGCTCTAAAGGTGATCTTATTTGGGAAAAGCATCTTTTCAAATGTAACTAGTTAGCATGAGGTCATACTGGATTAGGGCAGGCCCTAAGCCAACAAGTGATGACCTGACAGCAAGAGGGAAACTTCTGGACACAGAGACACATACACACAGGAAGAATTCCATGTGACCCCAAAGGCAGAGATTGGAGTGATGTGTACAAGCCAAGGAATGCCAAATGTTGCCAGCATCTATCAGAAGCTAGAAGAAAGGCATGAAACAGATTCTCCCTCAGAACCTCCAGGAGGACCTAACCTCGCTAACACCTTGATTTCAGAATTCTAGTCTCTTCCAGAACTGAGAGAATAAATTTCTGCTGTTTTTAGCCACCCAGTTTGTGGTGATTTGTTCTGGTAGCCCTGGGAAGCTAATGCACCAACCAACTTGCCACCTTCTTTCCACCTTTCAGAGTTCCCCTTTGGTCATCTCTTGCACTATTTCTAGGGCTAATAGTTGTACTTAGTTAGGAGGAGCATGGACAGATGAGTCCATGCATCTTGTCCAACTGGAAGTCAGATATTATTTTTATGTGTAGTCCATATTTTACCTCAATGGGAACATCAGTCTAGACTAGTGTCCTTCATTACTGTCATTGGCTGTCCTTTATTGATCATACACAGTATGTATAGGGAGCAAGAAACCCAACAGAGAGGCAAAAATGATCCCTTTGACAAAGGTTAAGGGAGGTGCCAGGAAACACCAGTGCACCAACTGGAGAGGGACAGCCAACCAGATCAGGGTAGTATGTCTCAAAAGTTGGACATTTCATTACCAAGATCCTTCTGCCATCATAATATCTTTTTAACCTGAACATGACTTAAAATATCTGTCCCAAACTCCTTTCCAAACATGGCTTTTCTTTACTATGATAAATCTTCTCTCTCCCCTCCACACTCTCTGCCTGGATCAACTGAGGACCCTCATGTAACTCACAGAAGTGTTCTAATTGGGCTGACGCCTAAGAGCTAGTGGCTGGGCATGTTGAGCTGAGAAGCAGGAAACACAGAGCAGCTCCCTTGACCTCATTCCCGCCAGATGCCTAGTCCCAGCCCACACTACAGCCCTGTCAGAAAGCCCAACTCTGAAGAACCCAGTACTTCCAATAATGCACCATAGCCTGGCCCACTGACCTCCCCCAAAGGGGCTCTGGGAAACCCTCAAAGAAGCTGAAATTAGACCATAACAAACCCCATCTTATTCTTAGAGCTTTTACCTAAGAATGGTAATGTTTTTTCCTTGTGCTGCTAGGTTTGCGCTTGCTACTTGGTTTTCCAGACTAAGTAATATATAATTTAGGGATATATAACATCAAACTAGAAAGAAAAATATACAAAATGGGAATGTGATTGGAGTGGTCCCATGGGCACTGATGATGTTCTATCTCTCAAAATGGTATTATAAATATTTGCTTTATTGTTCTTCAACTATACATCCATATTCTGCACACTCTTTGGCATAGATGTATATTTCAAAATACAAGTGAAAAAAAATACTCTACATATCCTCTTTATGTAAAAACAAATGTATAAAACAACTGCATACAGAAGGACAATGTAAGTGTTCATAAGTAAAAACAGATTTCAGAATTGATTCTGCATGGGCAGTCTTCTGGGACAAACAGAATATGGACTCAAATCCCAGCTCTGCGCCTGACTGACTGTGATTTCAGACAAGCACTTAGTCTCTCTGAGCCCCACATTCCTCACAACTGTTTGACTCCTAATAGTGGCCCCCTCTGCTAATAACTGTGAAGAAAAAAAGGAAATTATATAAAGAAAGCTTTCAGTAAAGTGTGGAGGGGTCTCAACACACTCCTGCAAAATGAGACCAACATGAGTCCCATAAAATGAGACTGAGAGACAGTCTGCTCAGTCTGTCATAACAGAATAACATAGACTGGGTGGATTAAACAATAGAAAACTATTTCTATTAATAGCAATTCTGGAGGCTGGGAAGTCCAAGATCAAGGTGCCAGCAAGATGGGTTTCATTCTGAGGCCTCCTCTTGGCTTGAAGGTGGCCACCATTCCACCGTGTGAGGACATGATCTCTTTTTGTGCACACGGAAGGGGAGCAGCAGGACAAAGAAAGTGAGCTCAGCTCTCTGGTGTCTTTTCTTATAAGGTCACTAATCCCATCATGAGGGAGTCACCCTCATGACTTCATCTAACCCTAATTACCTTCCAAAAGCCACATCTCCAAATACCATTGCATTAGGGCTTGGAGCTTTGGCATATGAATTTTGTAGGAACACAAACATTGAATCCATAACACCAACTGATTAATGACTGGCTCAAACGGGGTAGTAAGAACGAGGAATTCATGAATGGAGAGTCTGGAGAGGAGGTGGGATTAGAGTGGGGCTTGAAGAACTAGCAAGGAAGTGTTTCTGTGTTTGGAGAAGGGAAGGGCCTTCATGCATGGGATGGTGCCAAGAGATCGAGAGCTTCCCAAAGACAGGGAGTATGTTGTATTCCGCTTTGAATATTCAGAGCCACCCAGGGCACATTGCATGACAGGAGTCTTTGAAATCTGTTGAACTGAGCTGACTCTAGAAGAGTTTGCTCTGGAGTAATAGTTGTGGAGAGGAGCAATAAGAAACCCCTATGAAGAGACAAGTTGAGGCCAGCCTGTGGAGGATCTTTGAGATCACCTGTTGTTTTAGCCTGCCCAGCTATGTTTCCCCTTTTGATATCAGCATACCGATGTCCCTCAAGGAATGGGGCCTCCTCCACTTTTGGTTTGTATAGTTCAGGAAGAGATAATCCCACTCCCAGCTCCAGAGGTGACCATGTGCACCAGACCTGGCCCAAAGTGTATTCTATCCTTCCAGCTATGCCACTGGTTCAGAAATAGACACGTGACCAAGCTGAGCCAATTGGAGCCTTTCCTGGGACTATCACTAAAGCTTGAGGGAGAAAAATAACTCCCCTTCTACTGTGGTTGCTAAGCTAATTTAAAAACAGCAACAGCAACAACAAATTGAGCAGCTGTTGGCACAATGTAGGGAGAGCCTATTTGTCAGGAGGGATGAGTTCTGCTACAAATAACAGAGACCCTAATATAAAGTAGCTTAAACAAAAAGGAAAATGTGTTATTCACATAAAAAGATCTTGAAGGCAAGGAAGCTCAAGAGTTGGTGACTTCAGTGATTCCATCGAGGGCTTATATTCTTTCCATCTTCTCACTCTGCCTCCTCACTGTGTCAGTTTCAGTTTCAGGCTTTAGTAGCAAGGTGGCTACTGTAGTTTCTGGTTCAAACATCCAGACACAGTAACCAACAGAAGAATAAGAAATGGTCCTCTTCCTAGAGTCTCCTTGTAAAGGAGAACAAACGCTCTGCAGAATTTTTTCGGCAGGATTCCCCCTCTACGTCATTAACCAGAATTGTATGACATGGCCATGACCAAATGAATCACTGACAGGGGAATGGTACTTCCATTCCTTTGAGCTGGGAAAATGGTAACCTCTTTTGATGGTCAGTTTTATGTGTCAACTTGGCTAGACTAAAGTCCCCAGTTATTTAATCAAACGCTAGATCTAGGTGTTGTTGTGAAGGTATTTTGTAGATGTGATTAAAGTCCATAATCAGTTGAATTAAAGCAAGGGAAATTATCCTAGGTAATAAAGATGGGCCTCATTCAATCAGCTGAAAGTCCTCAAAGAACAGACTGAGGCTTCCCTGAAGAAGAAAACATTTTTGGTTGTCAAAATAGGAAAGGTGTTAGGAATGCTGCTAAACATCCTACAACACACAAGACAGCTCCCTACATCAAAAAATTATCCAGCCTCAATGTCCATCATGCCAGGGTTGAAAAACACAGCTGTAAACAATTATAAAACTGGACAAAATATATAAAATGACTGTTTTCAGATATAGGACAACAGGCAGCATAAGACTGAGACTGTTGAGAGAAGAGAAAATCATAAGATTTTAACCCCGTAATTGCCTTGGCTCTTTGCTGGAGACAATTTCTTGACCATAGGGCAGGAAGCTGAAGTCCAAGCAGAGTATAGTCATCCCACTAAACAGAGAAGGCAGAAATCAGAGTTAAGTGCAGCTGAAGATGCACTTTGTGGGCAGAGCATCAGAGAAAGGAGCTGTGCAGAGAGGGAAGCTTGTACTTTCATTTGGGTGGCCCCTGTGTGTCCTTATCTAAGGGCTGAGCTGCACATGTGTAGGACAAGACTACCTGAAGCTTGCCAGAGAGCAGAATTTAGAATGGAAAAAAGATTTTAGGGAATTAGCAATGCAAGGGACATTGGAGTTCCAGCCCAGTCAGAATGCGGAGAACTCATTAACACTTTGTTACTCCCTTGGTACCCAGCTGAGATACCCAAAAGACTTTGCTTAGGAGTAAGGATTATACTCTAGACTAAAACCTACTCTAGATCCACCCTAACAAAGTTTAAAACCAAGTTCTAACAAAATTTGCAGTGGAGAAAAAGTTTAGAGGTTGAATCTTGCCAAATTAGAAAGTCTTGGGAAATACATTGGCCTTTCTTTGGCCTAACAAAGTATAAAAACAATCCAACAGAAGAGCAAGGTCAGGGATCAGCAAACTATGGCCCATCGACTGTTTTTGCGTATTCAGTTTGACTGGGACACAGCCATACCCATTCATTTACATATTGTCCATGGTTACTTACATTTTATAATGCAGTGTTGGATAGCTGCAATAGAGACTGTACAGACCACAAAGCCTGTCCCTTTACACGAAAAGTTTGCTAGCTCTTGTTCAAAGTGATCCTCTCATATTAGAACAAAAAGCAACACTTTTCAGGGAAGGTAACAAAAGCCAGAGTCTCTACAGTGCCTCATCCATAATGTCCAGTATACAATAAAAAGTATTTGACATACAAAGAAACAGGAAAACGTGACCTAGAGTCAAGGGGAAAAAAACAGTCAATGGAAATTGACCCCAAGATGGCCCATATATTGAGTTTAGCAAACATACTTTAAAGCAGCTATTATACATATATTCAAAATGTCTTTAATGAGATGAACCCCATAATTGCCTTGGTTTTCCCCTTAGGTATGGACTGCATTTAGTGACTTGCTTCCAAAGAATATAGTATAGAAAGAATGGGGAGTAACCACAATGGAGAAACCTGGCAAACACTACCTCAGACAGATGATCAAGGTTAACATTATCAGTGATAAATCATCTTAATGGCATTATGTGCTCATGATATTATGCAATAAAAATGGCACTTCACCTCTGTGGTTTTCCTTCCAACAACCTAGAACCCCAGTATAACCATGAAAAGAACATCGGACAAACCCAGATAGAGGAACATTCTACAAAATATCTGACCAGTACGCTTCAAAATTGTCAAGGTCAGCAAAAACAAGAAAAGTTTGAGAAATTGTCACAGACCATAGGAGCATCAGAAGACATGGTGATTAAGTATAATGTAGTATCCTGTATGGGATCTGGGGACAAAGAACAAAACATTAGGGGGAAAGTAATGAAATCTGAATATAGTATGAAGTTTGATTAATAATAATGTATTAATACTAGTTATGACAAATGTAGCATAGTAACATACAATTTTAACTGGAAAATTGGGTACAAGGTATACGGGAACTCTTTGTATTATCTTTGCAACTTTTCTCTAAATCTAAAACTATATTAAAATTAAAAGTTCATTTTTTTACATAAAGAATCAAATGGAAATCCAGGGACTAAAAATGAAAATAACTGAAATAAAAATGTTAACTAGATAAACTTAACAGAATATCGGAGATGACAATTAAGTAATCTGAAGAACAGAGGAAAAAAATCAAAGAAAAGTAAATAGAATCTTGGGCACCTGTGAGACAACAAATTATCTAAATGCATATAATTGAAGTCCTACTTAAAAAGAGTAAAATTGAAGTAGAAAAAATTATTTGAAAAAATAATCAAAATTTTTCCAAATTTTGAAGAACATTGACTTGCAGATTGAAGAAACCCAGAAAACTCCAAGCAGGATATACAAAGAAAAACACACCTAAGCACATCATAGTCAAATAACTGAAAATGAAAGATAAGGCAAAAATTCTAAAAGCAATCAGAGAAGACACATTGCATATAGAGAATCAATTATATGAATGGTATGTGACTTTTCATCAGGAACAATGAACACCAAAAGACAATGGAATGACATCATTAAGGCGGTAAAAGAGAAAGACAAAATGTCAACCAAAAATATTATACTCACCAAAAACATCCTTCAAGTTGAGTGTGAAATAAAAAAATTATCTATCCAATAAATGAAATCTGAGATCATTTGTCTCCAGTGGACCTGGGCTATAAGACATGCTAAAGGAAGTTCTCCAGACTAAAGGAAAATGATACCAGATAGGAATTCAGATCTATGGGAAAAAGTAAAGAGCACCAAAAATGGTAAATAAGTAGGTAGACATTAAAACCATGTTTTTTTTATTTTTGTAATTTCCTTAAAAGAGAATAGACTATTTAAAGCAAAAATAAAGTAATAAAAAATGATAATGTAAAGTAGGTTTATAACACATGTAGAAGTAAAATATATCACAAACATCATGTAACACAATGGGTGGAGGGAACAGGTAAATGGCAGTATACTTTTGGAAGGAAAGAATAAAAATAATGAAAGGTATAGAGTTAAGGAGGAGGAGGGGCAAGATGGCTGACTAGAGAGATCACTTGGCAGACTGTCCCAGAGAAAAGGAAGGATTTCAGATAAAGGAAAGGGGAGAAGAGACACAGCTCAAGTGTAGGTTAGAGAGATAAGTGCTGGAGCCTGCTAGGGACCTCAGAGAGGAAAATTTCAAAGCAGAGAAGGAATAAGATAAAGGAAAAAAAGATATTGGCAAGGATCAAACCCAGAGAGGCTTAGAGCCCAGTGAAGGGGTAAGGGGGGATTACTTTCTCTCTCCTACACTCCTTTGGTGATCAATGGGCTACCAAGTTGCTTGGAAGCTTTTCCACCCCCATGAGACCAAGCACTGTGGCAACCACAGAATTGTGGGGAGAACTTGCGTGGTCCCAGAGCTTGGACATTCTGTGAAGGGTTCACTTCCAAGGAGAGTGACCCAAGAGGCCAGAGAGCCAGCTTTCTTCCATTCAGACTCTTGTCTTTCCCAGCCCTTCCCCCACCCACTGCAACTGGGAGAGCAGTTTGAGCCAAGAATTTGATGAGTGACTGCCTCTCCCCAGCTGGCGCATCCTCCAGTCTGAGGTTTCCAGAAAGTGGGGCCCATGCCTTGCCCCTTGAGGACCTGCAGTGGACCTAGGATGCCTGATCTGGGGCCTCCCTGACTGCCGTCATTTCTTGGAGATGCACACCAACAGGTCAGACATGCGGGCTGGATCCCATGCTCCCAACACAAGCAGGTTGCAGGGGGACACAGGGAGGAGGTTTGGGAGTTGGACTTAGGAGGCGACAGAGCAGACATGGCAGACATGGGCAGAACTGATGGGAGAATACTGTGGGGGTCTGTGACACGGTGGTCTGGGGAAGTACCCATCCCCCCACAGGAAAGCCACACTGTCAGACTAGGGTGGGTCCTCCAGTAGGGAAGATCTCAGCCCACAGTGCCATAGCAACCAAGTCTGGTGTGTTCAGGAGCACTAATTTGCAACCAGACACCAGAGGGCAGAGGTAACACAAGAGGGGTGGAGCTCATAAAATAGTTCAGCACCCCACGGGAAACACAATGGAGCTACGGTAGTGGACTCCACCCACAAGGAAATTGCCAAAATGACAGAAATGGAATTCAGAATGTGGATGGCAAATAAGATGAATGGAATTGAAGAGAAAGTTGATAAACAACAAAAAGAAGCCAAAAAACATTTCAGTAAATCAATGAAAAACATGAAAAAATCACTAGAGAGCTAGACAACATAATAAAGGATATAATAGAATTCAAAGAAATTAATTGGTCATTTAGGGAATTTCAAAACACAGCAGAAAGCTTTAAGAACAGGCTAAACCAAGGAGAAGAAAAAATCTCAGAGCTTAAAGACAAGGCTCTCGAGATAACCCAGTCATTCAAAGAGGCAGAGAAGAGTATTAAAAAGTCTGAGCAATCACTGAGAGAGATATGGGACTGTGTAAACTGAACTAACATTCCAATTATAGGTATCCCTGGGGGAGAAGAAGAAAGAGCTAAAAGCATGGAAAACCTGTTTGAGGAAATTATTGAGGAAAGTTTCCCTGGTATCACCAGAAATTCAGACATACAGATTCAAGATGGACATCAAACACCAAGAAGATTCATAGCTAATAGGTCATCTCCAAGACACATATTAATCAACATGGCCAAAGTCAAAATGAAGGAGAAAATTCTGCGAGCAGCAAGAAAAAAGCATCAAATAACATACAAAAGAAAACCCATAAGGCTAACCAACTGCACACTTCTCAACAGAAACCTTACAAACCAGAAGGAATCGGGGCTCCATCTTCAACAGACTTAAACAGAACAACTTCCATCCTAGAATTATGTATCCTGCAAAACTAAGTTTCACAATTTATGGAGAAATTAAGCCTTTTACAGACAAGCAAACATTGAGAGAATTTTCCATGACTAGACCCGCCATGCGCAAAATACTCAGAATAGCACAACAGATACCTACCAATAAAAAAACCCCAAAACTCACAACCCTTATAAAACAATAGAACAAGGGATGAAAAAAAGCAATATGGGACTATCCAACAGGATTAGCAGACCAACATCCCACATATCAATACTATCAATTAATGTTAACAGACTGAATGCTCCTCTTAAAAGACATAGGCTGGCTGAATGGATGAAAAAACACAACCCAGCTATCTGCTGTCTCCAGGAAACATCATTAATCATCAAGGAAATTCAAATCAAAATCACAATGAGATATCAATTCACATCTGTCAGAATGGCTATTACCAAGAAGACAAAAGGTAACAAGTGTTAATGAGGATGTGGAAAAAAGTGACCCCTTGCACACTGTTAGTGGGAATGTAAATTGGCATAGCCATTACGGAAAACAGTATGGAGGTTCCTCAAAAAATTAAAAATAGAACTACCATATACTCCAACAATCCCACTTCTGGGTATATATTCAAAGGAAATAAAATCAGTATCTCAAAGGGATATCTACAGTCCCATGTTCATTGTAGCATTACTCACGATAGCCAATATGTGAAATCAACCCAAGTTTCTATCAATGGATGAATAGATAATGTGGTACATACATTCAAAGGACTACTATGCAGCTTTTAAAAAGAAGGAAATACTATCATTTGTAACAATGTGGATGAACCTTGAGGACTTTATGCAAAGTGAAATAAGCCAGACATAGAAAGACAAAGACTGCATGATCTCACTTATATGTGGAATCTAAAAAAGTCTAACTCACAGAAACAGAGAGTTGAATGGTGGTTGGCAACTGGAATTATTGATAAAGGGTTACAAAGTTTCAGTTATGCAAGATGAACAAATTCTGGAGATCTAATGTATAGACAGCAAGGTGACTATAGTTAACAATACTGTATTGTATACTTGAAATTTGCTAAAGGAGTAGATTTTAAATGTTCTCACCACAACAAAATGATAACTATGTGAGGTGATGGATAGCTTGATGGTGGTAATTGTTTCATAATGTATACATATATCAAAACAGCAGGTTGTACGTCTTAAATATACACAACTTTTATTTGTCAATTATATCACAATAAAGCTAGAATATAGAAAAAAAGTATAGCATTAAGAAGCCAATTGAGGAAATGAAATAGAATACTAAAAAAAAAAAGAAACATGATTAACCTAAAAGAAGGTAGAATAGGAGTAATGGAGGAACAAAAACTGAAGGAACAAATGAAAAACAAATAGCAAGATGGTAAACTTACATCCATCCACATCAAAATTATATTAGACGTAAATGTATAACACATTCCAATAAAAGGCAGAGATTGTCAGACCAGATTAAAAAAAGCAAAGCCAAACTATATATTATCTGTAAGAGAGAGAATTTAAAAGTAAAAACACAAATAGGTGGAAAGTAAATGGATGGAAAAAGATACACAATGCAAACACTAACCATAAGAAACCTGGTGTGACTATATCAATGTGAGACAGTGTAGGCTTCAAGACAGAGATCTCAAGAGATAAATGGGGTTATTTTATAAGATTAAAAGGGCCAATTAATTAATAAGATATAAAAGTTCCTAAAATGCATAAACCTAATAATAAAACCTAATAAAATGTATAAGCCTAATAATAGAAATTCAACATTTATGAAGGCAACTGTCAGAACTAAAGAAAGAAATAGACAAATCCGCAATTATAGCTGAAGATTTCAACACCCCTCTCTCAGTAATTGATAGAAGTAGACCACAAAAAAGTAAGAAAAGATATACAAGATCTAAAAAAACACTATCACCCAATTTGACCTGACATTTTCAGAATGCTACATGTAACAACTTCAAAGCATAAATTAGTTTCAAATGCATATGAAATATTCAAGAAAGACTGGAGCCATGGAAGAGAAATACAACTTAGCCAGGTGCGGGGGCTCACATCTGTAATCCCAGAACTTTGGGAGGCTGAGATGGGAGGATCACTTAAGGCCAGGAGTTTGAGAACAGCCTGAGCAACATATCAAGACCCTGTCTCTACAAAAAATTTTAAAAATTAGCCAGGTGTAGTGGCCTGGCCTGTAATCCTAGCTACTCAGGAGGCTGAGGCGGGAGGATCACTTGAGCCCAGGAGCTGGAGGCTGCAGTGTGCTATGATTGTGCTACTGGACTCTAGCCTGGATGACAATGCAAGACTACATTTCTGAAAAAATAAAAACAGAAAGAGAGAGAAGTAAAGTTTCTGCTGGAGATGCTGCCATAGACAGAGGGAAAAGAGAAGAAATATTCTGGTTTCTCTCTTCTTTCCACCTTTAATCTCCCATCAGTACCTTCCATTGGTTGATTCTAAGCAGAAACCAGTTTTCCTGGAAGCCCAGGAATCACAGCCAATGAAGCCAGTTCCCTGCAACTCAGAGCAGAGCCAGGGAAGGCCAAAGAGGAGACCTGAAGAAAAACAGGTTTAGACTATTCCAGAGACATTGCAGCCTGCTGGGAAATTACCATATCTCTTGGCAGAAGAGAAGGGGGCTGGGCCCAGCACACTCAGGGCAGCTGTTGGTAGTGTAGCCATGTTTTCTTTCTACCCCAACTCTGAAGGACCTCCTGTAGTTAGTGTGGCTCCTCTTCCTCACCCTATAATTCCTCTTCATATGGCCACCAGTTGAGTCACCAAGTGTACCCAAGTTTGACATCTGTGCTCCCTGGTCAATGTCCCTTCCACTGTACCATGCTGGGGTTCCGCCTTTCCACAAAGTCATCCTGAACACTGGGATCCTGTCCTCCCTCCACCCACTCCAGACTCCATTCCATTCCAATCACACACACACACACACGCGCGCACACACACACACACACACACACACACACACTTGGCAACCTAGTTCCACCCCGCCTCCCAAATCTTGCCTAACATTAAGATCACCCAATCAGCCACTTTACCATTGTGAGTCTATCTGAACTCTGGGTCCCAGCCAGGCCCATCTAGGCTTTCTGGCCAAGTTCTATTATAACCCAAATGCTGCCAGGAGAACTTGCGATTTGAGCTGTCTTCCCAGCCTGGTCCCCACTGTTCTCACTACATGATATGCACACCTCTGTTAAGATACTGACAATCTCCTCTGGTAGAGGACTTCTGTGATTTGTCATTGGGGTTCTCATTCCCCATTCTGAGTCTATGGGGTTCAGGTGAAATGGATCCCCCAATTCCTCTCCCCATCCTCATACAGTATTCCAGGGATGGAGCATGGGACCTAGGCTAAGCCAATCAGAGCATTTCCTAGTGTTTGGTTCAGAGATGGATACACAACCTCAGTCAGACAAATCAGAGCTAATGAGACTCACTTATAAGTGAGATTAATTTTAGCCATAAAGGAAGCAGATATATCTGGCAAGACTTCTCCTGGAGTGGAAGAGAACGTGTCTTTACTGGGACATAGGCTTATCCCAATAGGCCTCAAGGCACATCTTTGACTCAGACCCAGCAGCCTAACCATTTTTCCTGGAACTCGCCCCACAAATGGAAGGGGACCTCCAGGGCCTGTGCAGGGCAAGTCTATGGGGCATAGGCTTATTGTTCCTAGGATCCTGCCCCTGCTTTTCCAGTGTTGCCAGGCCTGAGAAGAGTTTGAGACCTCATCTTACTGGTGGCTCTAACATCATTCTTTCCCATCGGAGAATAGGTAATTGCACTTCTGTTCCTCAGCTCTTTCTGTACTCTGCTCTGCTGTGCTGGGGCTGGCTGTCCAAACCACAGCCTTTGCTTGGCTGATTGTTTTGCCAGTGACTCCCTGTAAAGTTTTGCCCATATAGAGGACCGTAGAGGGAGACCGGAAGGCAGGAAGAGGTGAAAATGAACTTGCTCCTCTCTGTTTGCTGCTATTGCTTTTCAGCATGGCCTCGGGAACAGCAGATACTGATTCTAGGCAAGAAGTTTCCAGCTTCCTTTGGCAATCTCAGCACCAGCCTCATTGCGCCCCATTAGTGGTATCAGTGCTAGTTAATGCCTCCTCAGAGGTCTGAGCTCTGGTTTCACAGAACCCCTGCTCTAGCTTCTAGGTTCTAATAACCCAACCCTTCCCTTTGTCCCCCACTCCCCCGTCTTAGAGGTCATAACTGTTTCCTGTAGTTGTTACTCTTTGTTCCCTTGGTGTAACCTTTTTGCTTTTTTAGACTTCCAACACCTGCTTGGCCAATTCCCTATATTAAATTCTTTCAGTTGAAGTACACAGTTCTTTCTGTTTTCCCAACTGGATCTTGACTAATTCAACTGTTAAAACAATAGTCAGCAAACTTTTTTTGTAAAGGGCCAGTTAGTAAATATTTTAGGCACTGCAGGCCATACAGTCTCCATTGTGCCTACTGAACTCTGCTGTTGTAGATCCTAAATGAATGAGCGTAGTTGTGTTTCAATAAAACTTTCTTTACAAAAATAGATGCTCAGCCATGGTAGTCTAGCCCATACATTAAACTAAGACTTCAAGGGAGTCATAGTAGATTAAAGCAGTAAACCAGCCCTCAGACAACCTGAACCAAACAGAAGACTGGGAGTGATTAGATCTAGAATCTAACTTTGGGCAAGTCCCAGTCTTGTCTTGAACTTCGAGGTCTTCATTTATAAGATGACATGGTTCTGAGCTATTACTAGAGAGTCCTTATGATCCCTTCCAGCTCTGAAAATTCAGCCATTCTGTTATTATTTCCAAAACACTAAATCTGCAAAGCAGTGTCTCAAGTCAGCTTCCCCAAGAAGCAGACTGAGTTGGAGATTACTGTGCAAGAAGTTTAGGAAGGCGTTCTCTTAGGACCAACATCTCTAAATGGTAAATGAAGGGAAGAAAGCAGGATTGGGAAGAGGGACAAGTTAGGCTGAGATGTGGTCTCAATGGAGACCTCAGTCTACAGGAGGGGAGCTTTGAACTGGGATGGCCCTTGAGAGTGTCCCAAGTTGGGATGACAGGGATGGATTTCTATGCCTCCTTTGACCAGTCCTCATATGCAAGCTTCCCCAAGAAAGGAACATGACCTTGGATCAGGCAGCTATACTAAGGTAAGGCCACTTCTAAGAGGACTGAGAGCTGACGGCACTCCTAGCATCTGGGTAAGTCCTTCACTGCCAAAGGGCATTCTGGATAGAGCATCATAGCCAGAAAATGTGCAGTTTTCTAAAATGCAATGTGTCCAGCTTCTTGGTGAAACTCTCTTGTTCTCTGTGCTCCCTCCACAAGGCCCTTTCACTTTATCAAATGTGCCATGCTTCTTCCTGCTTCAAGCCTTTATGCATGTTTGTTCCCTCCCTGGGACACCTTCCCTGGCCCCTGGCTCCTCCTACCATAGCTCTCACTGTGCCCAGAAGTGTGTCACTCATAGCTCTCACCAGGGTGTGATTGCTTTGTCAATGTCTGCCTCCCCAAGCAGACTGACTGTCAGCCCTATAAGGGACTGGATTTTGTACATCCCCATCACTGACCCTGTGGCCAGCACATAGTAGCCCTCAATAAAGCATTGCCCTTGCCATGAGCTGGGCACTCTTCTAAGTGCTGGACATATATGTTAGCTCACTGAATCCTAGAGCAGCCCTAGGGATGAGTACTATTATTTCCTCCATGTTATAGATAAAAGAATTGAGGACAAAGATATTAAGTACTTTGTACATCACAAAAGAATAAGAAACGTACCCAGCCTGGATTCAAACCTGACTGCCTGACTCTGGAATCAGTGTGCTTGATCACTCCCCATGCAGACTGTTTGTGGAGGGGTGGATGATAACCCACATTTGGTGGAAGAGCAGTCTACACAGAGCTGGTGTTGGAATCCAGAGCCCCAGGACTCTTCCCACCAGTCTTGGTTCCTGCAGCTTTGCCTGCAGTGACCCCATCAAAAGCTTATCATCTGGTCATCTATAGCCTGACCCCAACTTTGGCTTCATATCAAAGTCACCTGGAGGATGTTTAAGTTTATGGATTCCTGGGCTACCCTAGGGCCTACTCTGAGGCAGCAGGCATGCAACACATCTGTTTTTTTTCCCCTAAGTTCACGTCAGATGAGTAATGTGCCAACATAACAAGGTTTGAGGGAGGCACACCTTAAACGTGCTTGAACACCCAATCACACACTTATGAACATTAATACAAAAGGATCAGGCATGCAACAGTTCTGTAATTCGTGATCAGGTGCCTGTCCCACCACTGGACTCTGAGCTTTTGAGGCAAGGACTGGTGTATTCCCAGCACTGACCACAGTGCCTGGCCCATTTCAGAGCTCGGTGTGTGCTAAATGACCTAAAGGTCTTTGTTTTGTTTTGTCATAATTTTTATTCAAAGTTCTTCATTCACTCGAAGCCTCAGCATATGTCTACAGAAGAAAAAATAATTCTCAAATAAATTTTGTTTTCAAGAAAAACCAGAGAAGTTGTATGACTTGCCTGACATTGTTCAACAACCTTCAGACCATTGGTTCTGAATATCTGGGAAGAGGGGATCGTGGACTCCCTTAAATGATCTCATGGAACTCTCACAGAATGTTGCCGAACATCTTCTGAGTTTCACAATCCTGGGGAGCACCTAGGCTGGGGTTGGGGTGGGGATACTAGATTGAAAATCTCCAGTCTAAGGAGGAAAAACTCATATTTTTCAATAACTAAGTATGGCGAAGACCATTGTTAACAGATTTCTACTTTTTAGCTTGGCATATGGCCACTCAGACTATAGATTACACTTCCCAGCCCTCCTTGCAGCTAAGTGAAACTACGTGATCAAGCACTAGCCAATGGAAATGCAAGCAGAAGCAATGTACACAACTTCCAGGTTGTGCCCCTAAAGGAAGGATGTGCCTATCCGTCTCCTCTTCCATCGTCCTAGCTGGCATGTGGCCATGGTGGGGACCATCTTGAGTCATGAGAATAAAGCAAATCCTAGAGATTGCAGAGCAACAGAGAAAAGTTATTCAGTAAATGTGGGATGGGTTGAGGCAACCCTCGCTTTTGTGTTCCCTTTATTACCCAGGTGAAGAAATCAGAGGATGACTCTCTGCTGGAGGTCACTAAAGTATTTCAGCCTCCTTAACATCCTGCACCTCTGTAAAGGGCAGGCCAACTGCCCATTCCGTGGATAAGTGTGATAGTCATTAGGATGTTCGCAAAGATTCTTGTTTTTCTTGCTGCCTTGGTTTGGGTAACTCCAGAATCAGACCCTGGGGAAAGACTCAAATACAAGTAGTTTACTCGGGAGGCAATCCCAGGAAACATAGGTGGGGGTGGGGAAGTAAGGAAGGGAAGGAGGTCACTGAAGGATGCATCATGAAGCCAGTTCCCACTGTGGGCAACTGGAGCTCATACCACTGGGATCTCTGGGGATGGTGGAGAAAATGCCTCAGAGTCTCCAACTGAGAGGAGCACTGCAGTATTCACCCACCAATCCCCCCCAGCATTGGCTGGAGTATGCTCTCAGAGGCACTAACCCCCTGGCTTTTCCAGCCTGCCATATGCTTAGGTCAAGCATGACTCGATGGCCAGAGAAAAAGCCCTCAGGCACGGAACCGCAGGTGATCATAAGTAACAGCCTCTGGCATGCAGAGGCAGATATTGGGGGGACATGGTGGGCACTGATGTCAATGCTACCCTTTTCTTCTGGACACATGGTAGGATTACACTTTCCTAACCTTTCTGGAATTGGGCATGACCATGTGACTGATGAATTCTCAACATGACACAGGCCCTGTCCTCAAGGAGCTTGTTGTCTATTGAGGGGGACACTCATGCCCACTCAGGAGAAGGCCCCCCACGTACAAGGCAACAAGTGATGGGTACAAATGAGAGTAACGGAGAACAAGGGCCTGGGACTTGACCATGGCATAGCAGACAGAGATTTGGGTCTGACCTGGCCTCTCTCACTGTGTGACCTTGTGCAAGTCACATTTCTTCTCTAAGCCTCAGTTCCCAATCATTTGTCAACAGAAGGTTTGGGGCCACGTGCTGGAGAAGGTCTCCCTTGGAACTAATCCTCTGGTTCTTGGTATTTCTCACAACACTAGGCACGCGAGGGGTTTGTACTGTGGGGTGGCTGATGTTAATTCCAATTCACTCAGGTTAAGGACTGTGGTAATGGTTTCCACCCGAAGTCTTGCGGGGAGACAGCACCTTCTGGAATCATCCATTCCATCCTCCTGCCTGTGAGCAGGCTGTGCATGACTGTCCCAGGCTGGAGAATGGGAGGTCTTTTCAGAGAGAATTCAATCTCATCTGAAGAGGACTTTCACCATGTTTATCTGCTAGGAAAGACATGGCTATAAATAGCCCAAATCCCTGCTTGTCCAATTCAAACCACTTTCCCTGGGTCTAATCTCTGTGACTATGGGGAACAGCTGGTCATCATACTGTCATAATGATCCTTCATAAACATTTATGGGACGGAGGTAAGGTGTGCCCAACTGACCTGGGCTAGATTGATGTCTGGGCAATTGCATTGACAGGAGGTTGATTTGTAGTTTCCTGTGCAGACTTGAAGCTCTGCAAAAAAAGTGCCCCATCCTACACTTGCATCTGCAAAGGGTACCCCGCCGACCTAATAAGGTCACACGCCAGTGGGCCTCCAAGCCCACTATGGCTTCTGGTGGGAAAGAATGAATGAGCCTTATGCACGCACCACCAGCTGGCCTCATTGGTTCAGCCTGCACCTCCTTCTTTGGCAGTGTTCGGCAAGAGGCCTCAGTTGGATCAGTTTCACAGGAAGCTCGCAAGTGGGACCCACAGCATGACACAGAGCCAGGGTGGACTTGGGGTCAGAAAGCCTATTCTTATCCCCAATCCATGGTACAAACAGTGCCTCTGGGTGAGTCGCATCACCCCTCTAAAGCCTCAGTTTCTTCATATGCAAAATGGGATGCTGATCTCTGACCATGATACTGGTTTGATGAGAAATAATGGGTGAGAAAGTGCTGGTCAAATATAACCCTGTGTCATAGCCATGGATGGAGCTGTGACACATTTGCCTAAGACAGCAGGCTCTGAAGTGGGTGGCATGGAGGTGGCAGCAGGAGAAGAGCCACACGTTAAGCCTTCTAGTTACATTTATTTTTATTTCCTGGGTGCAAATTTCATTGGGGGTATGTTTTATAATGCACATATATATTTATCCATAAGTGACTGAGTACTCATTACCTGCCTTGCTAATCACTTTACTCAAATTAGATCACTTCAGCCCTGTGGAGTAGGTACTCTACTAATGGCCCCTTACACAGGTAAGAAAGTGACGGTGTCTCAGAGAGGTTGAGCCAATAGGCCAGCATTGCTCAGCTACTAGGTGGAGAAGTCTGAGCAGGAATCCAGACTGTCTGGGTCAAAATCCTCTCCTCTTGTCCACACTTTATGTTTCCTGGTACAGCAGTATATCTATAAATTATAAATAAATCATACTTTGCATATATTTTATATCATACATAGTATATTAAGAATCATGAATTGCTACCACATTTTGGAGGGGGTGACCAAAATAGTTTTCTGCTAGGGCTACATAATCAAAAAGACTGGGACCACCTGCTTTAAAGTCTAAGAAAAGAGAAATATGAGGCTTTGCCCCCAAGCAGGGCTGGGGCTTGGTAAGGTGCCTTGGGTACAAAATTTAAGGAAGGTCTCACTCTCAAGGTTGTGCAAGCCTGGCCCTGTCCCCACAGCATTAACAGAGAGCCAGGGGAGGCATAAAGGTGCCATAGGGACAGGAGGGAAAAGTCTTCCTTATTTATTGCTCCCAAACCCTTCAATTCCTTGTGCCCACAAAGCCCCTGCTGAGACTTGCCCACCTCTGAAGGGCTCTAAAGGGTTGCAGGGTGGAGACCCTGGGGTGTGGACAGTGAGAATTTATTTCACTGAATGTGATCCTTACCTTTCTGTTATCCACTGGCCCAGATCCTGGAGTCTGGGAAGGTGACAAAAATGAAGCTTCTCTGCCAGCTAACGGGAGTGCATGCAAGGGAAGCTGACTGTCAGTCTTGGCTCTAGGACCTTAAGACCCAGACTGCTGAGGTGTAAAATGGGAATTTAAAAAAAATCCCTTCCTGGCTGCCCCACAGGTTATGCAAGTGTGTAAGGTGATACACTTCCTTCAAAAGTCTGCATGAATAGAATTTTGTGTTCTAAGTACTGCATTTCATTCTATTGTTTTTGCACTGAGTTAATCTGGAATTAATTCTTGACTCTCCCTAAGTACCACCCTGTCCTCTTCCTGCCTTCCCAACCTGGTAACTGGAGGTGGAGGTGAATATCTCATCCATGGCGACCTAAAAAGGTGGGGTGGATAGATTCCTCCTGCTCTCAGGTGAAGCTCATAGCAATTCTGAGACCCTTTGGGTCTTCCTGATGCTGTCTAAACAGCATCCCCATGGAGTGGCGGGGAGGGAGGCATCAGGGTTGGGGAACTGAGGAAGGGCCAGCAAGCCTGACATCTACAGCGAAATTCCCAGAGGAGAACGCCCCCGGCCCTGAGCCAGTGGATCTTGAAAATGTTAGGATCACTTTCAGTGAAATAAATTCACGCAGAGAAAATACTGGCCATTTGTGTAAGACTGAGGGAGGCTGCCCCTGTCTTTGGGAATGAGAAGAGCTGATCCAAGTGCACATTGATGGTGGGTAGGGCACATGTTTCTCCAGAAACAGGCCTGGAGGGAGGAAGGGACTCAGTGGCCACAAGCCCCCCACCCAGCTTCCCAGCCCCCTGCCAGCACTGGAAGAAATGAAGGTCTGAAAGCCTGGTAGCAGCAAGTATGGCTGACCTGTCGCAAAGTGTCACAGTGACTCACCGGTTGCTTGTGCCCCAAGAGTTGAGAGATGGAGGAGGCAGAGAGGATGTCTTCCTAAATCCCCAGTGCTACACCTATCCTTCCCCACTACCATCCTGCTCCCAGCCCTTCAGCTGCTGGTGAAAGACCAGTTGGCCAGAATCTCAGATCTGAGAAAATTGTGTGTGTGTGTGTGTGTGTGTGTGTGTGTGTGTGTGTGTGTATTGGGGGAGGGAGTTGCACCCTCTCTGGGTTTCCTTCACTCACAGGGGAAGGCCCACTGATGCCCAAGACTTCCAAACTTTGCAAACGTGAAATGAAATTACCAAGTGTTTTCCTCGCAGGTTTCTCCTTTAATAGATGGGAAACAGGCCCACAGAAACAATTCGCTTCCAGTGGCACCCGGGTAGTGGTGGGGCCAGGCCCTCCCCCGCCGCACCCCCATGTGGATCCAGTGTTCTTCCCATGGTGTTTTATCACCAAAGCCCAGCTCTGGAAACGCGTCGGAGTTGGACACCCTAATGGAGACAACTGGACTCTTCCCGGTACACGGGCTGGTCCCTAGTGTGCCTCGGGTGGACGCCAACTCCTGGCAATCCCAGGAGGATTGAAGGGCCTTCGCCACCCAGGAGTTCAGAAGCCCAGAGATCAGGCGAGGGCCAGAAGTCAGGCAGTGCCCAGAGGGCACCCGCAGACCTTCGGGCCCTCTCGGCTCAGCCCAGGGGTCCCTCTCCCAGCCGCCTTTCCGCCCGCGCTCTGCCTCGCCAGCCATGCGCTCTCTTGACTGCCAGCACTGCGCTGCGCACCGTCGCGCCACAGGGCAAAAGCGCCAAGTTGGAGCCTCCTGGAGGTGGCCTCCCAGCCCCCACCAGCTTCCGTTGTTTATTTCTTTTTGGGGAGGGAAAATCACACAGCCTGTTTGTTTCTCCAGCCCGGGCGGGCTCAGAGGGGGACATATGGGCATCTCGCGCTCCGCATCTGTGTCATCAGTTGCGTTTTCTGTGGGTGCCTGTGTGTGTGTGCGTGCGTGCGTGTGTGTGTGTGTGTGTATCTGTGTCTGTGTGTGTGTGTGTTTGGGGCCAGGCGCTGGGAACAAACGTGCATCTGTTAAATTTGACAATAAAGTCCTACAGCAAAGCTGCCAGGATTGGGGCAGCGGGTGGGGGCGGAAGACTGAGAGGGTGGGGGAGAGCTGGAGTCTCAAAAGGCGAGGCCAAAGCGCCTGGCCCAGGTATTATGTCAGGAGAAGGTGAGGAGAGCAGCTGCTCCTTCTCGCGGGGTGTGTATGGGAGCGAGGGTGCATGTGTCCCTGTGAAGAGTACACACCGATCTGCTCAACATATGTCGCCACAAATCACAGTATCTCTCCCTCCTCCCACCCCCCAGTCCCTGCGCAGCTCCTAACCGAGCGCAGAGCAAAGAGGCTCTGAGAAGAGGCGCCGCTTCAACAGGTGTCTTGGTGCGCAATGCACCTTTTCACGCATTCACCGCCCCAGCGGTCGGCGGGGATAATGCGGACACTTTGTTTCCAGGCACTGCGCGCGAGCTGGGGGAGGCGGCCTTGGACACGGAGGGGGATCTGGAAATAAAGACCTCAGGCGCTCCTGAGCGCCCGGGACCTCTCCTCCCTTTGTTCGGAGGTTCCCTGGGCCGGAGCTCCCTTGTGCGCCCTAGGGAGTGGCATATGGCGCCCTCTCACCTACCCAAGAAAAAGAACTATCCACCCTTTCAAGAGCGCACGAGATCCCTGGGCCTGGGGAGGGGGAGTCTCTGAGGGAATGGCTTCTCTCTGAAAGTGGGTGAGGAGCCCGCCTTATCTCTCCCCACCCTACCTCCACCATCCCCTCAGCTGGCACAGCAGCCGTTGAGTGGAGAGCTGCGCGCTGGGCAGCACCAGCCTGCGGAAGCGCCCCAGCTCCTGGCAGATGAAATATGGGGCTGGTGAGCCCCTGGAGACCATATGCTTTCAATAAAAGAAGACAAATAGGACCGAGATAGGCCTTGCAGCCAACCTGTTATAAATGAGTGTCAATTGGGCCAATGTACACGGGGCAGGGCCCCCGGGGGAGGCCTGCCCGGAGCCAAATCCATGTGTCAGCTTCTGGGACAGGTGTGCCTAGGGGCCAGGGGCCAGGTCTCCCCCCTCCAGGTTTATCACGGCAAAGGTAATATTGTGCTAACTATGAGTAAACAGTCATTGTGAAAACCAGGGAGAGTTTATCAAAGGCGAACTAGTTGGGGGGTGGCTTAACAATAAAGTTGTTCGCCTTGGGAGCAGGTGACGGCTGGCTGCACCGACTCCCGTGGTAGATGTTTTCCAAAGCACTCCACTTTACAATCTCTTGTAATTATTTATTAAACGAAATCTATTTATTATTATTTTAGCAAACACTGGAGACAGGTGGGGCTTTCTTTTCGTCGTCTCCTTTTGTTTGAAGGGCTGTTTGAAGTGGCCAGTCTCGGCCGGAGCAGCTCGCTCGCCAGATTTTTGTCTTCCCTTCTTTCAGTGCCGAGCTGAAGGCGAGAGAAAGAAGCCCCCTTCTTCAGCAAGCCATTAGCTATTCAGCTTCCCATGGCCCCCCTCCCTCCCCACGCCATTCTCAAAGAGCCCCCAGGCAATGCTAAAATCCCCCCTAGCCGACAGGAAGGCAGCAGGGCCAGCCGCTGCCTTCCTTCTTTTCCAATCTGCCCAGGGTCTCCAGGCATCTGTCTGTCGCCTCTCTCCCAAAGCAGCTCAGCCTCCTAGAAAGCTTAGGACTCAGGGGTTAGAGGGGTGCAGGAGTACCAGAGGCCTTAAAGGCTGCGGATGGCCGGGGGCTGGGGGAACGGACTCTGCTCCGCACGAGGAAGAGCCATTTCACAAACACCGCCAGCGCGCACAGAGCTATCACTGCCTGCGCCTCTGCCACCAAAAGCACAGGAATTAATTTTGGAGAGTGATCAGTGCGTCCCCTGCAGCCGAGAGGGGAAGTCCTGGATCCCGAATCTCTAATTCCCTAGGATTCCTCGACCTCCGGCCCCAGCCCTTTGCCCAGAGAGGGCAGTGGAATGTCCTTGCGGTGCGCAAGGAGGCAATTTCCCCCGCTGTGACGCGCTACTAGTCCTGACTGCTTTTTGCGCATAGCAGGAGTGACCGCGGCCTGCAAGTCCTGGAGGGCCCTGAGCCACAGGGGGTTGTGGGGAGGCTGGATAAGAATTCCAAGGGGGTCTCAGAATCCTCTACTGATCAAGGAAGTTCCAAGAATCCCCTGAGTCTTTCCGGCTCAGGAAGCTCGCCCTGCAGCTCCTGTCAGTATCCATTGGCGGCTTCAGGCAGGGCCCTGCCAAGGCAGTGACACTCCCATCTACAGCCTCTGCCATACGCTGCTCCTCAGGCCCCCAGGGAACCCCGCAAGGGCGCTTGGATCCCTCATGGCCGCAGGGGTCCCTCCACAGAGCCTGGCCAGATCCTGGGGCCCCAAGGAGGCATGCTTTGGATCTTATCCCTCGGTTCCTAATTTGCAGGGGTATAAATCAAGCAAGGCTTGACTATGGAGCAGAAAAGTTTAAAATGGAGCATGAGTGGGCACCGGCTCCCCTTGGCTGGGAAATTGGCTATTTCTCCATCTCTATTCTGACCCTGGCATTCCTTGCAGACACTGGACTTCCTCTATCTTCCGCATTTTGGGGTCTCTTATTTTGCCTTGAAAAATATTTCCCCCAAATCAAAAAGAGGGAGCTGGTTCGAAGTAAAATCTAGGACTAGAAGTCTTACGGCCTGAGTTCCATGTGGTTCTAATAGAACTTCCTATATGACATTGGGCAAGTCACATCCCTTCGCTGGGCCTTGACCCTTCCATCTGTAAAGTGGGCCTTGAGTTCCCGTTCTTATAGCTAGAACACAAGTTTGTAATAAGTGGTGACCTAAGGGAGGAGCCACAGCAAAAAAGTGGAGCCCAAGAGTCCCAAGCAGCCCCTTTGTTGGCCCTTACCCTGGCCCCAGCCTTCATTTCGCTCCTCAGTGAGAAAAGCAGCCTCTGCTCACAGTATGCCAGCCAAGAGCAACAAGACAGCCCCCCACTCAAGCCCAGTCCTAGAAACTCCTCTCACTGGTTCCCAAGCACATTGCCCTCTGCCTTGGAGGGATTTTCCCCTGAAAGCAGCCTGGGAGTTGAGAGGCCATTCCTAGGGCAGACCTGCAGACCAACCTCTTCCCCTCACCCCATCCCCTCAGTCTTCCAGCTGGGTCCTGCCCTCTCCTGCAGTTTCTGGGAGGTTCGGGGTATCTGGAAAATACTAGAAAGTGAAGCCTTCAAAGACTACAGAGACTTAACCCTGAGACTTAACCAGGCCTCGGCTTCTTCCTCCAGGCACAACCGGGTCAAGAGATAGGAGGTGAAGCTGCAACCCCTCACCCTGAGTGACCAGAAGCAGAAGATCACGGGTGTCCCAGTTGGGGACAAGAGGGAGGGGCTGGGGAAGAAAGGAGGGATGATGTGCTCAGACTCACTTTAGAGAGATTTCCAGACAGTGCTAATGGGGGCAAAATGAGGGCCTTGAACAGTCCTTACCCTGTGCTGATGCTGAGGCAGGGGGCTGGACCAGGTGACTGCTGGCAGCTCCTGCCCGCTTGTGATTGGACAGAAGGACTAAAGGGAGAAAAAGTTGATCTCTTCTCACACCACAGATGTTCAAAAGACACAAGGGCTCACTGTGAACTCCTGGCCTGCTCCTGGCCTCCTCACACCTCCTGGAGCTCTTCCCAGCGCAGGCCCTGGCCAGAGCGCTATGCTACTGGTCAAAAGTGGTAGGGGTGGATTGTCCCCTGGTATGTCCCCACAACCATCCTCTACATCTGGGGTGGGATAGATGGGGGGCTGGGGAAGAGGGTGAGGTCCTAAGCCCTCATTCTGGGGAGTGTGACGTGGCATCTTTGGGTGTGGAGGAGGTCTAGGACACACCCAGGCCAAGGTCTCTGAATGGAAGGGACATGGGCAGGATCTTGCTCTGTGGTTGCCCCTGTCCTTCCTCCCAGGATGGAGAGGATCAGTGAAACACCACGTGTGTTTAATAACCTGACCCATGGTGCAGGAGAACAGGGTGACATTTAGAACTAGTGGATTCTCCTCCAAGCCAGGACACCTGCCTTCTTGTTCCCTTTCTGGCTATGCGATTTGGGACAGGCCACCTTCCTCTCAGAGCCTAAATTTCCCCGTGTTAACATGCAGGGATTGGCCTACCCTATAGGTGAACCAGAATCCCCTCCAGGGTACCAAGAATGCATCTGGACAGATGCCAAAGAAAGACAGGATACGAGCGAAGAGGTCTGGAGCGGCTAGACGCTAGCCAGACGAGGCTCTTCTCACTGGACGAGGCTCTTTGAGGAACTGAGAGTTGCTGGGACAGAGCCCGCGGGAGAGAGCAAACGGAGCGTCCCTCCCCTCCCCCGACCCCCGCCCTTTGTCCGGAATCCAGCTGTGCCCTGCTAGGGAGGAGCGGGCTCGCGTGGCGCGGCCCCCGGCCCCGGCGCTGATTGGCCGGTGGCGCGGGCAGCAGCCCGGCAGGCACGCTCCTGGCCCGGGCCGAGCAGATAAAGCGTGCCAAGGGGCACACGACTCGCGGTTCAGGAAATCCCCGCGGTCTCGCCGCCGCCCGCGGAGAGGGAGGGACGGAGGCCCGGGACCCCCTTCACTCTTCTCTGGAGCTGGGACGACTCCCAGGCGGGGGCGCCTACAGCTCAGTTGAACTTGCGGAGGTGAAGGCGCGCTGAGATCCCCGCGCTCTAGCTGCTCACCGCTCTCCGTTCTTTCGCGCAGCTGGAACTATTAGAGGTAACACTCAGAAGTCAAGGGACGGGCAGGGGGCGGGGGGAAGAGGGGTCCTCAGATCTAGCGGGGAGATAGCGGGGTGCCTCTTTCTCCGTTTTTTGCCCACCTGGCCTTGGGATCCGGGACTGTGCCCGGTAACCGACCCCCGCTTACCCTTCCCTCTTACCCCGCCGCAGGATGGCGCCTCATCCCTCGGGCGCGCCCACTGTCCAAGTGACCCACGAGCTGGGACAGCCCTTCCCCGGAGCCTCAGACTGCGAAGTGACCTGCGCCGCGTCCGCCCCGCCCAGCCCCACGCGCACGCCCCTGGACTGCGTCGAGGCGGAAGCGGGAGGCTGCCGAGAGGCCCCGAAGAGACTCCGGGCGCGGCGAGGGGGGCGCAGCCGGCCCAAGAGCGAGTTGGCGCTGAGCAAGCAACGACGGAGTCGGCGCAAGAAGGCCAACGACCGCGAGCGCAATCGAATGCACAACCTCAACTCGGCGCTGGACGCGCTGCGCGGCGTCCTGCCCACCTT
>RJWJ010018800.1:0-31126 GCA_004363605.1 Indri indri
TATTTCCACTTCCCAGGGGAAAGGTAAATTAAGGGACCAGGAGTTCTAGAGAATGTGCCTCCTCGTGGAAACCAGGAGTGAGGAAATTGTTTTCCATTGTTAACATCCCATGATATTTGTAGTTTCTCTTTTATAAATTGCCCATTCTTGTACATTTTTAAGAATGGTCAATTTTATTGGAAAAGGGTTCAGTTTTCTCTTGTATATTTTGTAAGATCTAAATCAATAGCATGGCAATAGATACAAGAACGAGAAGCATAGACAATAATCTACTGTCTCATATAGATAACCTCAAATTAACTCATTTTTCTTACAATTTATATGACCCATTTCTATTCCCCAGTGGGGATTGGCCTGGGATACAGGAGTGAGGTACCTTTTAGTCAGTGGTTGCTATACCTGAATTAAAAAGGCAAAAAGAATAGAAAGAAAACAGGTGAAATGGGAAAAGCAGTGAAAGAAAAATTGGCTTGAAGGAATTCTAGAAACAAATTTTGACATTTTTCTTCTAGGCCAGTGGATGGTTGAGTAGATATGCAGACATCTCAAGAGACCGGAGGAATAAATGCTCATGTTCCTGGATTCTCTGCAGACAATTTAGCAGATGGATATAAATAAATCTTTTTTTTTCAAAACTTGGGCATTTATATATTTCTATATTGCCTACTAATTTTGATTCTTTGAGACAGAACTTTTTCTATAGTGGCTTGGATTTCCCCCACCTGTCTCCAGGCACTGAACTTAAAGAATTGTCTGTTGTGCTTTTTGAATTATCTTTATTATAGTCTAATATTTGGGAGCAGATAAGTCATGACCACAATGAGCTTACAGTTTTAAACTTGTCTGTCTGTGAAATTTATTCTCCAAATTGAATATTCACTTTATTGCAAAGAGAATCATGGTGGGGCAGCAAAGGGGAGGAAACAGGGTATTTCAGGATGTTTAGTTAATTAACATAATAAGTAAAGACACCGAAACCCCTAAGTGCAATTTTGTTTTATTTTAGCTTCAATTTATGGCTTTCTTAAAACTACACCTTACTCACTTGCCAGGGCACAGATACACTTCTCTTCAGAGTGAAGTCTCAAACTAATTGAATTTGTCCATTTTAATAAGGAAAACATGCTGGGAGCAGTGGCTCAAGCCTATAATCCTAGCACTCTGGGAGGCTGAGGCTGGAGGATCGTTTGAGCTCAGGAGTTCGAGACCAGCCTGAACAATGAGCAAGACCCTGTCTCTACTAAAAAATATAGAAAGAAATTAGCTAGACAAGTAAAATATATACAGGAAAAAATTAGCCAGGCATGGTGGCGCATACCTGTAGTCCCAGCTACTCAGAAGGCTGAGGCAGTAGGATTGCTTGAGCCCAGGAGTTTGAGGTTGCTGTGAGCTAGGCTGACACCACGGCACTCTAGCCCGGGCAACAGAGCGAGACTCTGTCTCAAAAAAAAAAAAAAAAAAAAAAAAAGGAAAACACACATCGTGGTATTTTCTATAAAAAGAAATGTTTCTGGAATTAAGAACAATGGTTTTCACAGTGGCGCATTATGGCTATTCTCTAGTTTTTCAAGTCAAGTATCTGTTTGAAGTAAAGATTTTCATATTTTATGAGTTGTTATCACTATCTCTAGCTTGCCAATATGGGAAGAGTTCTAGCAGGAAAAATGAAAATGCTGGCCTTGAAACTTTGGGAGTTGTAATTGGTGGAGGATAGTGACAACTCATGCCACCTGGAAACTGTTTAAAATTCCTTCCCTAATGAGATCAACGTTACTTCCCTGCAATCACCCTTTACAGGGTTCCCAATCATCTCACACTATTTTTAGATCATTCAAATTGGCTAATAAATGAGGGTTTACTTGAGTTATGTATAGTAATGATGTTGTCCAAGCAGCCTTTCAGTATTGGAATTGTTATCTTAGGATTCTGTAATATCTGTAGTAGCAAAGGCTGGAAATGGTTAAAGTTACACCCCACACTGCATAAAATTATATGTCTAATCTTAAAACTAGATATTGATTAATGTTTTATCTGGGCAAGTAATTGAGAAGAGATTGGGGTGTGTCATAAGTAAAACCCCTACACAGAGTGCTTTCTGAAAATCTCAGGTTTCAGAAGAAAAATTTTAAATGGAGGTAAAAAAATAGATTACCAACAATAAATTAAGGAAAGTGGCCCAGATTTGAGGGAATTTTGTTAGTGATTCTAGAGCTCAGTGTAAGATAAAGATTATTAAAAACATTAAAGCCAATTAAAAGGACTTTTAAGTTACATTGGACACGAAATAATTAAAATAGCATGGGGTAAATAGAGTCTTGGTAAGAAATGACAAAAAAAATCACAGGGGATGACTCAACTTGTCTAGGAGAATGGGGCATTTTCTAAGAGTGCAATTGCTCTTTCAAATGAGTCAAAGCGTTGTTACGGATAAACCACCTTTTCGGATTGTCAGAGAGCCTGTGATTATTTGTCAGTCCCTTCTCTGTGAACTCTGAGCACTGCTGGAGGCCAGGAGAGATACCAAAATTTGGGAAAGAGAGTTTTAATTTTTCAAGGAAAGCAGGGGTGGGTGGGGGGAGTAAATTTCATAGACCAGTGAGCTTGAACTTGTCTTTAGGCAACGTCCTGGGCTAGATTATTAAAGGGATTATTTGTGAGCTTCTACAAGAAGATATTTGAAGAGCTGCCACTCAGTCTTCCTAAGAGCCACTAAAAGTGGAAGGTGCTCTCCCAGGAACCATTAACATTTTCATGATTGGGCACATTCTTGCTAAAGCTAACCAATCATATGGCAGTGATGTAATAAGAATGACCATTAAGATTACCACAGTAAAAAAGATTCTCTAAAACACGATGCTCTGTGTTTATAACATTTAGGATCCAGTCAGGAAAAAAAAAATCACACCATTTGTTTTAGCAGAGAAAGTTTAATTTAAAAAATCGTTAATTAGGAATAAAGTTGTTAACTATGTGTACTTCATTGCTAGAATTGCCATAACATAGTGACATAAGCTGGGTGTCTTACACAACAGAAATTTATTGTCTCATAATAAATTAGTAACAATTCTAGAAGCTAGAAGTCTGATGTCATGGTATCAGCAGTATTTCTTCTTTCTGAGGGCTGTGACCAAGAATCTGGCCCATGCATCTTTCCCAGCTTTTGATGGTTTGGTGCAATTTTTGGCCTCCCTTGGATTGTAGATATATCACTCTGGTCTCTGCCTTCATCTTCACGTGGTGTTTCCCTGCATCTATGTCTGTTTCTGTGTCCAAATTTCCCCTTTTATGAGAATATAGTCATATTGGGTTAGGGTTGACCCTAATGATGTCATGTTGATGCAATCATCTGCAAGGACACTATTTCCTAATAAAGTCACATTTGCAGGCCCTGAGGGTTAGGACTTAGACATTTTGGTGGTGGGAGGAAACAATTCAATCCATAGTGTTAGGTGACCTAAAAAGCAAAAAGTTTTCACAGAGTTAGTAACTACCGCATTTAGGGCTGCAAGAGAAAAGGGATGTGGTTGAGATCACCAAAACACAGAAGCTTGGGAAAAGGGCCCCAAAGAGCTGAAACTCAGACACCTGAGGAAGGGTCACTCATGCTCAGCTGGTGCTGGCATCTCCGAGGGAGGGTGCAATGAGGCCGCTGCTGCAAACGTTGGAACAGCTGCAAACAGTGAGCAAATTGCAAACTGGATCCAGCTGCTGCTACCAGAAGCACCTGCTCCTGCTGTAGTGAAGGAGTATGGAGCGAATAGTCACAGGAGCTGCCGCAGACAGGATTTGCAAGTACCTTCTTTCTCCTTCACCCTCTAGCACCCCCTTTTGGTAGAGCCTTGTAGGGGCAGCTGGCAAAGCAGAAATGTCTGCAGAGCTCCCGTATCACAAAATAAAGTAGAAAAAGGTGGGTTTGTAGCTGAAAAACCATATTAGTAATTGACACACTTTTTACTCTAATTTTATTGATCCAGGATCAGCAAACGGCCCAGAGAAAAATGGAGAAAGCTGTCCAAGGCTGTGGCCCTCCAAACAATTGACCCAAAAGGTGTAACACAACTCCTGGAAACGTGGAGTTAACTGATGTGTCAATTTTTGCCTTAATTTCTTAAAAATGGGTACAATAATAATGAGTATTTCATAGGGTTGTTTTAGGACATGTGAAAAGCACTTATAACACTAGGTAATACTGACTAAGAGCTCTGGACTTATAAAATGTTAGCTATTATTTTATTATTATTTCGTTTAATTGATTAATAAAAAATTCAGGTATTAACAACATATTTAAGAATCCATCTATTCCTATACATAGAATTAATGGAACTTAAAAAAAAAGATTCAGGTGTTTGCTCACTGCCAATATAGTAACTACAAATAAATATGGGTTTATTTTATTTCTTCATAAACTAAAATAAAATATCTCAACCTCTGTTAAAACTTAGTGTTCCAAGGCTGATGATTATTTCTAGAACTATACAAAAACTTCCAGAAAAGAGAGCTTCTGCTTAGCAGCAATGCAACTGAAAAGGCCAGGATGGAAAATACACTTTAGCATGACTGTCTGTGACTGACTGGTAGCGGCTGTCTGGAAAGCTGAGTTGAAAGGTCCATGTGAATTCAGAAATGAAAAAAGTTAAGGATCATCTAGCAATGTCTGCCAAAGGCGTGGGAGGGTGCATTGGTGCGAAGAGTATGGCTTTCAGGGTCAAAACTGAATTCAAAGTCTGTCTTTCTTTCCGAAGAATGGAGGTAATATTTCAAAGGCTTATTTTGAGGATTAAATGTAAAGAAATGAAAAATCCTTACCATCTCTATGGAGCTCAATAAATGTTAGTTATTCCTTTTCCTATAAGGAAATAATGCATGATAAACCTATAACCATGTTCATCCTTGTCATATTTTATAATGTTGTTATGATTTGGTCACTATGTAAAAATCACTGTGAAGCCCATTGCTTTGTGAAGTGGTTAACACATTCCCAATTCATCCATGCTATAGCAGAATATCTATGGTCATGTCTTTTATTCCCTCAAATTTGAATGAAACTATTTTTGGTGAATGAGTGACTGTGGATGACGTTTGGCTTCTCTACCTGTATAATTACTTCAGCATCTACAGATAACACGTATTAAATGTGATGTATTTTATTTCTCCATCTTTTGTTGAATTAGGAAACAATTTTCTTTTACCTCTCATCAATGTGAAAGGTAATGAAATGCAATTGTGTTTTCATTGCCTGAGAAACAAAAGGAACAATTTCGTGGGTAAAAATAAGGAGCTTTCATGTGCTGAGACTTTGTTAGAATAGGCCATTTTGTTCTTTTGTGAAAAGGTCACTGTTCGTGTTTAAATTTCACCATTGAATGAGTTTCACGAATTTCATGTAGTTTTATAAAGTATCTGCTCAGTGCGTTTTCCTCTCCTGGATTTTTCTCAAAGGCCTCCTTCACAGAAATTAAACTCAGTCTATACTTTCAAAAAATCTGATGAATGTATCAACATGTTTTGAACGTGTAAAATCCTTGGCTCTTCAAGGCAGCACCACCTGGTGGCTAAACAAAACTATTGAACTTTTCTGCATCCTAAAAATGAAAAAATGTAGGATTCAGCAGCAGAAAATTATTCAATTATTTTTTACATAAAATTGGGGTTATTCATTGTGAGTTTTTATGTTTACTGGTTTTCTTATTTTAATTATGTCTAGTTTTTAAAATGCATACACTTAAACCACAGCAAGTTTTAGCCATTGCTAAGTCTGCTTTATTTCTTCACTATCCCTTAATATTATTGAAAAGATCACTTGTATAATTTTAATGATATGATATTTAAAAATTAAATTTATACAACTTTTGAGAAATTCACCCTCTTGAGGCACTTTAATTCACTCATTAATATTATCTTATTGTATTTTCCTTTGAAAGTAGTCTCATTTGTAAAAAAAAAACACAGTTACAGGTACTTACTATAAAAATAACTTTACTCTTAAAACACTATCAGAATTAGTAAGAGCTATTTAGAAAAAGACGTGTAACTGTTACACTGTAATTATGGTTTAGACCCAATATTGAACTTCAAAAGAAGCATTTGCTTCAAAATGTAATTCTGCTGCCCTCTTGTGGTTTAAAATTCTTATTTCCCTCTGGGAAAAAAATACATCATCCAAAGAAATAATGCTTTTGATATTTAATGAAAAAATTTAGTATGTAATATTCACATTTGTAGCTATTTTCACATTTGTCCAGAGAAATACAGTAAATAGCCTATTAACTACCACAGTCAAAGGCTGTAATGTCTAGTATTTTGATATCATGATTAATAGAAAGTGATGAACTTATTTTAACCTCCTGTTCGGTGAATACATTTAACCACAAAAATTCCTTCTCATACAACTTTTAGCATCCTTCACCAGTTACATGAAATATATTTTGCAAATGCTATGGTAAACTAACACCCTTCAACTAAAACTAACATAATTAATTCATTTCTTACTTTCCTAATGGTAGGTGAAGAGTAAACTGCTTTCAAACTACTTTTTAAAAAATCCTCCTTCATTGTGCTCTGTTTTAACCTGGGATGAGTTCAGGAGCCTGTTCCAAGGTCCAGAACATGCATTTACCTTGCTGAAACACTTTGGCCCTTGTAATTGTGGCACTGAATGGAAAACAAGCTTTAGATACACATTCCAAAAGCAGGAGCCAAGCTTTTCCTCCTCACATTGGCTCTGCTGTGTTGCTGCTAGAAAAGAATGGTGCTTTTCAGATTTCTCCATACGAATAGAACTAATTCTCTAAGAGCAGGCTCCAGCTCTGTGTTTACATCACTCACCTTGGATTGGGGGTGTTAACACGGATTAAAGGAAAACAATACGGATACAAAGGGCTGATTCTACCTTTTGCCTTAAAGTCCAGGCACCGTAGGACAAGAATTTATCTTTATTTTTCAAATCTGTCTGAAATTTCCTTTGGCTGCCCTTTCTCTACAACAGCCTCCAATGCACTCCCATTTAGAAAACTGGATTTTGTTACTATTGAGAAGAAGGGGCAAATAAAGCAATCGATTATATTCTGCCTTCATTTATTTATCTCTGGAGGAAGCAAACGGAGTCAACAGCTACAGCAGATGGTTGGTTTAGGGTACCACTGTGCCACCTGGCCTGTGCTCCCATGGTGTCCCTTTGCAGACCACAGCCTTTTAACACAGGGCTTCACCCAAGTGATTTTCTTTGATAAACAGACATTTCCTTTCTCTCTCTCTTGTTCCTTTCTGAAGAAATGTCTATGATTGATGTACAATGTCATCAACAGTCTTCCCTACAGGAAGAAGCAAGAGTGAGAGCAGGGAGTGAGGGGCTGTACAACAAAACATGTTTGGAGCTGTTTTTACAAGATCCCCATTGCCCATTCCCTCCGGTTTAACCTGAAAACAGTATCTGCAAAGGGAAGGGGGGCAGGCCTAAGTTGGCTGGGTTAGAATCGTATCCGTACTTGTCATGTCTTGACCATGCACTGAATCCTCTGTACCCTGCTGCCTGATAAGCTGAAGACACTCATTTTGCTGCACAGATGTCTTCTGTTCCATCCTCTGCTTGAGAATGGGAGATAGGACAAGGTGAACAAGAAGCAGAGAAAACTGACCAGTTCACACCCTGAGCACATTTCTGTTGCACAGCTACAGTACATGCCTGAATGATAGCGAGCCCAGGATGTCCCAGAATTCATTCAGGACCCTTCCTAGAAGGGGCTCTTGTAGACTTCCAGTAATGCGAAGCAAGACCACACACTTTCAGGCTGTCTTCTCCTGGGAGTCTTCATCTACAGTGCCAATATACATGGCGCGGTAGTTACTGCTACTCTGGTTTTCAAAGTTAATGACACGTTGCTTAGGGATAAGACATAGGAGATGTTAAGGACAGGAGGGGTGTCTGAGTAGAGTGAGGCCAGGTTACGGGGAAAGAAGGGCTCACAGGGAATCTCTAAGATCCTGGTAAAAATCTGTTTTTTAGCTTGTGTAGGGGACATGGGTTTTCTCTTATAATTTCACTTTAAATTTATGTATGCGTGTTGCACATTTTCCTGTATGTATGTGACAGATCTAAAAAATTATAAATCCATATAATAAAACCATTAATTAACATGATCCTGAGTGCAAGAAACCAGATGCCAGACAGTACATGCTTTACTCTTTGTGTAGAATTTAAAAGCAGGCGAAACTAATGCACATATTAGAAGTCAGGGCAATGGTCACACTTGAGGAGACAGTGCCTGGAAGGAAGCACATGGAGGGGCTGTGGGATGTTGGTGATATTCTGTTTCCTGATCTGGATGCTGACTAAATGGATATGCTCACTTTTTGACAATTCATTAAGTTGTCTTTAGGAGGTATGTTATAGTAGTTAATACAAATTTTTACCTGAAAATTTTTATTTAAAACATTTCTACTGGTCATTTTTAAGAAGAGAAAGAAGAAAGATTTTACAATTGACATAAAAATTCAGTAGAACTTCTTACTTTCCTCTAACTCTGGGTCCAGTTTCAGTGCAGAGTCCCCTGGTGGTATCCAGGGGTTACTTACTTTATATCAGGCTCAAGAATCCGTGGTCCTGGCTTCCCTAGTGCACATGACAGTTTAAGTTGCGAAAATTGTTTCCAAGCCTATGGAAAGGATTTACTACTCCTAAAGCGGAAAAAAACTTACCCTTTTAAAAATTACCCCATCGACACTGAATTAAGCAGAAGCTCATTTAATGCAGATGTAATGAACAGATGCAGAAGTGGTGGTGTTTATTTCTAAGTAGTGGGGTTTATGACCTCCCCTCATTTTCCAGGCTGTGTCTCAAACTAGGAGACCCTCAGAGCCCAGGGCTTCTCACTGCAGTGGGTATGATTAGAGGGGCCATTTGGCTGCTTCCACATCCATGCCTGAGGTGTGTATTGAGGGATGGAGAAGAGACAGACCAAGTCTCAAAGCCTCTTCTTAGCAAGCAGAATGTGCCCCGATGTCCACCCTCCCTTGGCTCTGCCTCAGTCTCTTACAGCACCTTTGCTTCTCACTGCTGCTGCCTGGGCAGGTCTTGCTCATCCCAGCACTGGCAGCACCAAGTTTGCTCCCGTGAAACGGGGCTTCCTCTCTTACTGGCCCAGGGTCTCTTCTTTAAAAAAGCAAAGTTTAACAAAACTAAAAAGTTGCACTTTTTTTCAGCTAGTTATACAGGCAACTGCAAAGAAATAGTTGCATTTTTAAAACTTGCTCTTTTCTGCATCTCCCAAGGCAAGAAAATAAAAACATGACTTTTTCAAACAAAACTCCTGTGCTTGATAGCAACGCTTCCAGTAGAACTTTCTGCAATGAAGTAGCCACTGGCCAATGTGGCCAAAGGGCTCTTGAAATCTGGCTAGTGTGGATGAGAAACTGAAATTTGATTTTTGTTTGTTTTAATGAATTTAAATTTAATTAACCACATGTGGCTAGAGGCACCGCATCAGACAAGTGCGGCTCTGCAGCGTTACAAGTTCCTTTGCCCCGGTGGCCTTATTAATGTCCCTTTTTATAACCTCCAGTACTGTAACTCCTGCGTTTCACCTTTTAAGCTTCAGTCCCCTTGATTTACCTAAGGTAGTTTACATGCCGTTTCTCTCCTCCCTCTCTCTCATCATCCTTTTCTGCGGATAAATCCCATTCTTTTTCTTCTGCATCTTCTGCCTCTTTCCCCTTCCATCCTCGTCTTTTGACATTCTGGTCCTTTAGACATTCTGGTCCTTTAGAAAGCTTCCCTGACCTACTCGTTCTCAGTTAGACACCATTTCCACTTTGTGTTCCTTTTCCAAAATTTACTATGTTTCTTTCTATTACAAAATTCAACCGTAATATAATGATCTTTTTTGAGTCTCTCTTTACCACTACATTATAAGGTCTTTGCAGGTATTATACACTTTTGTATTTCTAAGAATCCAGCCAAATAGGATACACTTAATAAATGTTTTATGAATGAATGAATCAAACAATCAGTCAATTATAAAGGAAATAATGATCTATCCAAGGATCTGCAGCCCAAAGATTTGTAGGAAGAAGGAAATACATCTTGAGAAGACGAATAAACGTGGTCCACAAATGGATAATTTTATTGCATTAGCTTTAAGAAAAAATTAAGCAAGCTAAATTATCAACACTGAGAATATAGTTTAATACATTATACTATATTCATTAGATGGAATATTATACAGCTATTAAAATGTAATTGTGAAGACTAAGCAGTATATGGAAAATGGTTTATGATTTGTTAAATTTTAAAAAAGACTATAAAATTCCTTCTACGTTGATGATTACAGCCATATATCAATATGATTGCTTCTGGGCACAGACTGATTTGGGCATATAAAAGTAAAAAATCTCTATATTGGAATTTGGAAATACACGTGCTTTCTTCTTTTAAAAAATAATGTGTCTTAATATTGCTATTATGTTAGTTTTACAATTTTAAAAACATGGTTAAAAATTTACAACAGATCCCCTGAAGTAATGCAGTGAGCTCTAAGCATGCATGTTTGAGAAACAGCAGCTGTCATGAGGGGTGAAGACCCTCTGAGCAAAGATGTGGGTGGTCAGGACCCCAAGAGGCAGGTGCTGGAAGCAGCAGACTCTCTGGTCACATGTCTGCAGGTAAAGCTTCTGGGAACTACCATGTACAAAAACAGAAACTTGGCTTAAAGAAATGTGTGTGTGTGTGTGTATATATATATACACACACACACACACCACATTTTCTTCATCCATTAATCTGTTGATGGATACTTAGTTTGATTCCCTATCTTGGATATTGTGGATAGTACTACAATGATCATGGGAGTTCTGATTTCATTTTTGGGGGGTTTATAACCAGTAGTAAAATTGCTGGATGACATGGGCAGTGCTATTATTCATTTTTTGAGGAACCTCTATACTGCTTACCATAGTAGCTATACTAATTTGTACTTCTACTAACAGAGTATAAGAATTCCCTTTTCTTCATATCCTCACCAGCTTTTGTTATCTTTTGTCTTTTTGATAATGACTATTCTAACTTTGGAAGGCCGAGACAGGAGGATCATGTGAGGTCAGTTAGAGACCAGCCTGGGCAATGTAGCCAGACTCCCTCTATACAAAAAGTTTTAAAATTAGGCAGGTGTGGTCTTGCCTACCTGTAGTCCTAGCTACTTGGGAGGCTGAGGCAAGAACATCACTTGATCCCAGGAGTTTGAGGCTGCAGTTAGCTATGATCTCATCATTGCACTTTAGCCCAGGCAACAGAGTGAGACCCTGTCTCAAAATTTAAAAAGCAACTTTTGTATAGTAAGTGTTTTTAATTTTTATGAAGTTCAATTTATCATTTTTTCTCTTGTTGCTCATGGTGTAGGTGTCATATTTAAAACTCTTTGCCTAGTCTAAGTCTTAAATATTTTCTCCTCTATTTTCCTATAAAATTTTTGTAATTTTAGGTTTTATATTTAGGTCTATAATCCATTTTGAGTATATTTTTTATATATTATGCAAGGTATGGATCCAAGTCTTTTTGCTTTCTACAGATGTCAAATTGTTCAGTGCCATTTGTTGAAAAGACTACCCTTTCCATTATACATTGATTGCCTTTGCACCATTATCAAATATCAGTTAACTATATTTGTGGGGGCATATTTCTAGACCTTCAATTCTCTTTCATTGATTTATGCATATTTTTATCTTGGGGAAAAAACAATTTTTCTTTAAAAGCCATTTGGGAGCTGATCCATTGTTTTATGTTAGATATTTTGAAATTTGTCTTTCATGGTCTCCCTTTTCCATATTAATTATTAAATTGTCTATTCGTAGATGCAAAAATTCTCATCAAAATACTAGCAAACTATATCCAACAGCATATCAAAAAGATAACATACAATGATCAAGTGGGTTTTATACCAGGGATGCAAGGATGGTTCAACTAAGCAAATCCATAAATGTGATACATCACATTAACAGAATTAAGGACAAAAACCATGTGGTCATCTCAAGAGATGAAGAAAATGCATTTGATAAAATTCAGCATCCCCTCACGATAAAAATTTTCAACAATAAGGTCATATACAACAAAATCAAAGCCAACATCATGCCTAATGGAGAAAAGTTTAAATAATCCCATTTAAGAACTGCAATAAGACAGGGATGCCGACTTTCACCACTGTTATTCAACATAGTACTGGAAGTCCTCCCCAGAACAATCAGGCAAAAGAAATAAATAAAAGGCATCCAAATTGGAAAATAGGAAGTCAAATTATCCCTGTTCACTGATGATGTAATCTTATATCTAATAAAAACTAAAGATTCCATCAAAAAACTCTTAGATTTGATAAATGGATTCAGTAAAATTTCAGTATACAAAATGAATGCACAGAAATCAGTAGCATTTCTATACATCAATAACTATCTAGCCAAGAACCAAATCAAGAAGGCAATCACATTTAAAATACCTACAAAAAACAATGAAATATCTAGGAATACATTTAGCCAAGGAGGTGAAATATTTCTACAAAGAAAACTACAAAACACTGATGAAAGAAATTATACATGACACAAACAAATGGAAATACATCCCATACTCGTGGATCAGAAGAAAATGAGTCTATTGCCCAAAGCAATTTATAGGTTCAGTGTAATCTGTAAGTTCCAATGTTATTTTTCACAGAATTAGAAAAAGACAATTTGAAAATACATATGGAACCAAGAAAGAGCCTGAATAGCCAAAGTAATCCCAAACAAAAAGAACAAAACTGGAGGCATCACATTGCCTGACTTCAAATTATGCTACAAGGCTGTAGTAAAAAAAAACAGGATGGTATTGTTATAAAAATAGATTCATAGATCAATAGAACAGAATAGAGAACCCAGAGATAAAGCCACATATTTGCAGTCAACTGATCTTTGACAAAGTCCACAAGAACATTCACTGGGGAAAGGATACCCTCTTCAATAAATGTTACTGGGAAAATTGGATTACCATATGCAGAAGAATGAAACTGGACCCCTATCTCTCACCATATACAAAAATCAACTCAATATGGATTACAGAATTGAATTTCAGACCTGAAACTATAAAAATACTAGAATAAAACGTAGGGAAAACTCTTCTGGGCCTTGGTCTAGGTAAATAATTCACGTCTAAGACCTCAAAAACACAGACAAAAACAAAATTAGATAAATGGGACTTAAGTAAAATAACAAGCTCCTGCACAGCAAAAGACACACTCAACAGAATGAACAGACACCCTGCAGAATGGGAGAAAATAAATATAGATCTAACAGAGACTAATATCCAGAATTTACAAGGAACTCAACAACAACAAAAACCCACAAATAATCCCATTAAAAATGGGCTAAGGACATGAATAGACATTTTTCAAAAGAAGACAAACAAATGTCCAACAAGAATATGAAAAAGTGTTCAACATCACTAATAATTAGAGAATTGCAAATTAAAAACACAATGAGATATCATCTTATACCAATCAGAATGGGTATTATTAAAAACACAAAAAAATAACAGATGTTGGCAAGGATGCAGAGAAAAGGGAACTCTTAAACACTCTTGGTGGGAATGTAAATTAGTACAACCTCCATGGAAAACACTATGATGATTTCTCAAAGAACTAAAAATAGAACTACCATAGGATCCAGCAACATCACTACTGGCTATCTACCCAAAGGAAAAGAAATTATTATATCAAAAAGATACCTGCACTCATATGTTTATTGCAGCATTATTCACAGTAGCAAAGATATGATTATCCATCAACAGAGGATTGGATAAATAAAATGTGGTATATCAACACAATGGAATACTATTCAGCCACTAAAAAGAATGAAATCCACTCTAGGCCGGGCACAGAGTGAGACTCTGTCTCAAAAAAAAAGATTAAAAAAAAAAAAAAAGAATGAAATCATGTATTTTTCAGCAACATGGATGGAACTCAAGGCCATTATGTTAAGTGAAACAACTCAGACACAGAAAGACAAATACTGCATGTTGTCACTTATAAGTGGGAGCTAATAATAGGTACACATGGAACTAGAGTATGAAATGATGAAAAATGGAGATCCAGAAGGGTAGGGGAGTGGGAGCAGTAGATGATGGGACGTTGCTTGGTGGTACAATGTGTGTTGCTTCAGAGATGGATGCACTGAAGGCCTCGATGTCACCACAATGAAATGTATCAATATAGCAAAATTGTGCTTGTACCCCATGAATATACATAAATTAAAAAATGCAAAAAATAATACAAATTGTCTGTTTAGATATTAACCCTCTAATCTTCATCTATAATATCTTCATCTATAGATTCTATAAAATGAAGACCATAAGGTTACTGTGAAAGTAAAAACCATACTTCAAAAGTGCTCAAAAAATGGCGACAGCAACTATTTTCCAATGCTTATCTACTGAGGGTCTGCTATATGCATGCATTGACATAAAAGTGGCATTTTATTTCTTATCAGAGAAATAAAATGAGATCCTTGTTATAGTCTACCAAAATGATAAAACAATATTTGACATATTGTCTTTTGCTGATAAAATGTATTATTTGTGGGAAGAACTTAAAATACCCAGGGCAAGAGGCTTACATAGTTTATTTTTTGCTTCCAAAAATGTTTATTTTTCATTTTTCTAGGGGAAACGATCCTTAGAAATTTTTATTTGATGTCACCTTTGCATTTCCTCAGAAAGCCTTCAAGAGTGTTAGTAAAACCTGGGGTATCTAGAGGCTGTGCCTGTAATAAGTGGCACTGATACTCACAGAGTACACAGCTGTGTTGGTGGTGGACCACTGGCTCTGGTCTGTTTGTGTCAATACTGACTCAGGTGATCAACATTTCAATCATTTTACTCTCTACGGAGTTTGAACCAAGATGGCCTTCCACCTTGGCACCAGATGTCAGTGAACCTCTCTGCTGTTATACTCCAGTGGCTTGCTAAAGAGAACTGCTGGGATGCCTATTGTGCCCCGGATTCTTCCAGTAGCTCTTTTTCTGTGATTGGATTCTGTACCATTTCCTATTGTTCGTGGAAGCCTGTGTGAAGGAAAGGAATCCAAGGGTCTATGACTGTTTAGTACCTTGTTCAACTGTGCAAAGCAAAGCAAGGGACACTCCTTGCTTTGGTGTCCAGTTTTCTCAGTTTTGGCAAATGAGCAGTGCTATCTCATCGTGGTTTTAATTCGCATTTCCCTGGTGACTGGGGAAGATCGTTTCATTTTTTGTAGGCTTAATCAACCTGTGAGTATAAATGAGTTTATGTTAAGAAAAACAGCCTATTATTTTTTGGATCTTTTCTCAACTTCATGCAGTACTTCAAACTCCTGAAAAGCTCCTTTTGCCCAGGTATTAATAGGAGTCTCCGTTAGGGAATTGCACGTCACTTTTGATCAGCTCCCTTGCAGAGACTAGTACCACTGCTGCAGCTTCCATCTCATGTTGCCGCCTGTGTGCATTGCCTTGCATTCTGGAATCCACTGTCCTTCCACCTGTGTATTTCTGAGTCTTTCTGGAAGCATAGGCTCTTTTTCTGGACACTGTTACACCAGGTGGACCCGCCTCTGTCACCTTCTTCCCACTGAAGTCTCCCATTGGGGATATCATTGAACACTGAGCCCTCGAGGCGCAAAAAAGAAAGACTGTGTCTGAAAACAAAGGCAAAAAGCCACTCTTCTCTTTTTCCTCACAGTTTTTGATGGGAGTCCCGAGGCAGACTGTATGTATTGTACAATGGCTTCAGGTTTATTAGCAATTTGATTTTGCCCTTACAGCTCCTTCTCTCTTACAAAGAGGCCTGTTGTTACCCTATCCCATGAGGTTTCCAGACATCCTCTGACTTGCCTTAATTCCGGTTTTAGTTCATGATTGTACCGTCTGCTCCAAAAATATACTTTTAGATTGGTAGAGATTACCTGAAACATGCTTTATTTATATATGGCATATGTTTTATTATATACCAATGAGTTTGTTTTTATAAAAAAGATTCATTTTTAAGGTGCAGTGGAGATGGGAAGGTCAGGGGATAGAAGGTTGCAGAGTGAAAGGAGAAATCATTAAAAGTATAAGCAGCTGTTTGCTCTGACACTCACACAATGATGAACGTGTATCATGATGTCTCCTTTGCTTCTTCAGTGACTCACCCCTGCCTGGTACGGAATTCAGAAAGGCCTATGAGAGCTACCTGCCTGGCTTACACGGTAAGTTAGGTATGTGCTTCATAACTCAGTGATTATTTCTCATGCAGTAGCTCAAGGGCTCGGAGATCAAAGAGTAAGCCTCCTTTACTTGATACCAGCTCTACAATGGTTCAACCCAGCTAAGTTGCTTTTAAATTTCGTATTTTTCCCATTGTCACAGAACTGCAAATCCTCCCCAGGGGCCAGGTGCAGGGCAAGCTGACCTAAGCTATACCTTGAGCTACTCTCCAAAGCTGGCCCGCTGAGGTCACCCTTAACCCTGGCTTCCCACGCAATCATTCGGAGCTCTCCCGGAGAGCTAAAGAAATAGCTATAGTTAGATTTTTCATTTAAAATTTGGCACTGCCTGAAGTCATTCCCATTCCTTCCAACGACTGTTGCCATTATATTAAAAAGAGTAAATTTGCTGCCGCATTACTTACTGCCCAGAAAATCCAGCTGAAACCTGCTACTGCCAAATCTGCAGTTTCAATGCAAGGCCAGAGGCTTTAAATAGCTCCTGCTGGTGAGGATTTTCTGCTCTCTAGAAAAAAAAAAAAAATTGATAAAGCCTCAGTTTGAAGGATTGGACATGGACCATTAGAAAAAAAAAAATGGTTGTCCCTGTCTCTCTCCGTTTCCGACTGTCCTATTTGTGTAATTCTTAAAGGCGAAGTCTCCTAAGAGTTGTGGTGCTTGGCATCTTTGATCAGAGTCAGGAAATTTTTTTTTTACTTACATTTTGCTACAGTGCCTCAAGTCCTCCTTTAAAGGCCCATTCTCCACACCTAAAAACTTTATGTTTACAGTCTTTCGGGTTATACAAAGCTATTTATTTAAAAAACAAAATAAAAAACAGAGGAAAGAGCAGTAAAGGAATGAAAGTTTTTTCTCTCAGGTCTCCACTTTACATTAGGTCATGGCCTGCTTTTGATATTTAATTAGATCTCATTTATTTCATTTACTTGTTTCATAGCACTGCAAGCAAGAAAGCAGGAAGATACAGAGTGCTTTTTGTTTGTTTTTGTTTTGTTTTCATTCTTATAGCCCTACATTATCTTGGACTTAAACCTTTCCGGAGGATTGGTCCTATGATGTAAGGTGTTGTGGGGAAAATAAGAAATTGATAAGAGAAAATCTTCTTTCAATAAAAATGCTATTTTGTGGAAGTTTAAAATTTTGTAGTTAGTAGGATATTGGCGTCTTCTTAAAATACACTCAGAGAATCAAATCTGACAACTTGATTGTCTAGTTTGCTCACAAACTGGGAGCTACAGAAACCACATTTTAACTCTCTGCTATGTCGGTAGGATCACTCCTAGCACCTAAGAGTCAGAATACAGAAACACTCCCATTCACTGACATAGACTATGACTTTTGTAGAGAACACTGTTAAAATGTTTAGGGAAACACTAACCTCCTGAGGTTCCTTGCACCCAGCAGTTTTAGTTTAATTTCTGGAGGCCTTACAGAATGCATTTAACCCCTTTTCCAAAAGAGATTATTTGAAGACCATGTTCATTTCTCCCTGAGGATATCGTGGCATCTTAGATAAATTCCCTATAGCTCTATGAGCCATATACTATGGCTTGTGTATGCCTTTTTACTGCTGAGCTGCGGCTCCTCTCCCTGCCTTCAGGTGTGCTTTAGCCGGTCTGTTTCTTGGAGGACTGTCCTTGGGCACTTGGAGACTTTTGCAGGCAAATAGAGAACTAGCTGCCTGGGAATTTATTGTCCATGTTCAGGGCCTTTGGGCAATGAGCTACAGACGAGAAAGTTTGAATACCCAGTTCTCTTGTCTCTGTTCTGGACAACTTTGAGGTTTATTTTTCATTGGAGAGCTTCCCTGTAGAATTAACTTGAAGTAGAATTTAAATGACCCCCCTGCTGGCTTCCAACCCTTCCCTATCCTGCTTCAGGGCACTCTCATGCCAATCTTTCTCAGAGCACCTCCTTTAAAAAAAACACTTTCACATGAGTCCTCCTGCTGCTTGTAACTTAAGTCTGCTTCTTGATAACTGGACTTAAGTGTGTCTTCCCCTCGATGAGTAGCAATCAAAACAAACATTACTCTATGCATGGTCTAATCAGTGTACGGTAATTTAAAACTAACTGCTAGTTTATTCTAGGCCCTGTAGTCCCACTAGCATAGCCTAAGTTTGAATTCTACAGTTAGACAACTATACCATACCATTGATTGCTATCACTGCCTATTGAATCCCTAATAGGATTTTCAGCATGAGCTATTAAAAATTAGAACCCTTTCAGTGGGTCTGAAATAATGGTGAATTCTGTACTTATATTTTGTTTTTGCTTTCATGTCCTTAACAATAATGGAGTTTGCTAATATGTAAGCCTGCAATTATATAGATCATAGACTTCCAGTTCTGAACAAACTGTAGACTGAGTAACTCAAACACTCTTCCACAACACATGGACACGCTACAGCAAATGTAGCAAACTTTTTCTTTTTTTTTGCTTTTTAGCATTTTATTTTTCAAGAGGTAATATATTTGCACAAAAAACCTTTACAGTAAAGTCTCCCCCTCACCCCGCTGTAAAGGTACTCTGATCCTTCCACAGAGATCATAAAAATCACCAGTTCATCATGTATGTCCCTGGTGCTATGCTGTATATATAAAAGAAAAAATATTTACATATTATAATTATATATGGAATAGATAATATACATGCTATATTTATCTTGCTTTTTTTCACTTCACAATATATTTTCAAGATAGTTTCACTTCTAAACATAAAAGACCTTCATTCTTTTTTTCTTGAAACTACATTGTTTGACTATAAAAGAAGTTATTTAACCAGTTCCCTAATGATTGGCTTTTAAGTTATTTAAAAATTTTTCTATTATAAATTATGTTGCAATAAACATTTTTTGCACATATGTCACTGTTAATATGTGCAAAAACAATTGTAGATTAAATTCCTGTATGTGGAATTAGGGGGCCAGAGGGCTTATACCTTCGGAAGATTGATAGATTTTGCAAAAGTTTCCTCCATAGAGTTACAAATTGACATTTCCACAAGAAATTGATGAGAGTCCATCTTTCACCACACCCTGACCAACCCATTATAACAAATATTCTTTTAAATGCGTAGCTCATATCAAAAGCCAATAAGGGAAATAATCAGGTTCCAGAAAAGAGGAGGAAACTTAAAATCAGAGCAAGTGACCGCGTGATGAAACTGTGTCTATCCTAGAAGGGAAATCCAGACTCAGTAATCTAGGAATTTAAGTTTTAACTCTCATCAAATAATTAAGAAAGAGACCCCTCTTGATGAAAGGTTTACACATTCAGTAAAAGAGTAGTCCAGAAACAATTTACCAGTTAACACAGGGAAAGGGAAAGGTAGTTATCCTGTTTTGGTCTAAACAGTAGAAGGCAAAGAAAATGATTTTCAGGTTGAGATTTGAATTTATACTATCTGGATGGTCCAGTCACTCCCAAGGCAAGAAACAAGCATAGCACATGTTCCTAGAGACCATCCCCTCTGGACACAATGGAATATCTTGTAATGGACCAGCCTTTCCCCAAAAACAACTATAAAACTGAATGAAATATGCAAAGTAACTATTTTCAGATGTTGACAAACTGGTAGTACAGGTGTGTGATCCCTGAGAAAATAAACTCAAGTGAGGTGGGTCCCAGGATCACGTATTTCTCGCTTGAACACTTTCAGATGGCAGCTCAGGCAGGGGAGTATGAACAGAGTACTGTGGTTTTGCTGAGGTCAGAAGATAAAGATGAAAGTAAGAGACTACCGGGGTAGTTGGGATTTGTGAAGCAGGATAATCAGAGAGGAGGGAACTTTCAAAAAAAAATAAATAACTGCCAAAGCCTGTGTAAGTATCCCCTTGAATTGCGGTCTAAAATATAAGCCGTGCATGCATAGGGCAAGACTTCACAAGGCCAGACAATGAATATCTATAAGAAAAACAACAACTAACGGTAGTTTTGAGTTAAACAATTAGTGGAGCTCACACAGGGATGGAGACCTTTGAGACATCAGCCAAGGTGGAGAAACCTCAATGAACTCACCAGGAATTTAATAGAATAGAGTAATTCCCACTCAATCCACAGTGCTGTTCAAGCCCAGAATTTGGATCTGATATGCTTTCTAAAAATAGAGACAATCAATGAGAATTTCATGCATGTATGACTTATCTTTCCATGTCATATATATTATTTAGTCACAATTATTTTCACGAATCTGACCAAGAATATTAGTAGAAGTCCTCCCTTTCAGTAACTTTCTCACTGGATTTTCTGATAATACACAGTAAGCTATGACCACTAGGTATGAGAGTACTAGGGTCTCATGTTTTAACACAACCTCAAGTGAGGTGAGCTCCCAGGTCATAAACTTTGTATAGCACAAGTGGCATTAGCTACTGTTAATTTCTTTCACATTCACTTTTGATGCACCAAATCCCATTGCCCTTGTCAGACATAAGCTTAAAATAAGAATAAAAGAATGCGGGTGAATAAGACATATAAAGATACCCTTGGGAAACTATCACAGAGAGCTATACATATTTCAAGGAAGGTATTTTCAAGGTGTATAATATATTCAGTCAGTAGTTTCAAATACCAAGTTTTTTCCTTTAGTGTTGTGTCAATGTCTGGTTGCCCTTTAAGCTTTTCAAACTTGTCAATGGAGCCTTGATGTTAGCTCTAGGAGAACAGTGTATCAGTATAAGAGGTGTTCACTTTGTATAATATTAATAGCTTAATATATTTATATATATGAACATAAGTTCATTGGTGTCACATGGAATCTTCAATCACAGCATGTAACTGAATCTTCCTTTACTAGAAATTTAGAAATTATTTAAAAATCTCTAAGGAGAGAAGGGACACAGTCATAGAGAAGAGAGGAAATATTCACTGTTTTGTTTGTAGTCAACTGATAATTATCATCAGCCTCATTGTTTCATGTTTATATTTAAGTATTTATTGAAGCTCTGACCTAGACACCCAAATCTTAACTTTTGGAGATACATACAGTATAGCCAACCAGCTACCTTCTAATTAGATCAAGAAAACATAAAATAGCATATATTCCTAAAGATTTAAGTATTATATAATTAACCTTTATATTTATTTTCCATGACTCTTACAAAAACATTTTTATGCTACCAATTAACATATACTTATCAAAGCTTTGAAGAAATCAAACCTGCTAAATGATCAATTCTAACATTGCTCAATGAGCTAATGTAAGAATGAAGCTAATTTAGGTATGAAACATATTGAGAGCTATTTTTATTGCTGCATTAGTCAGTGTTCTCCACAGAACAGAACCAAAAGGAGATTAAATATATGGAGATATATATATACACACACACATATATATACCTATGTACATCAAGACATTTATGTTTTAAGAAATTAGCTCACATGATTGTGGGGACAGCAAATCTGAAATCTGCAGGGCAGGTTGGCAGACTGGAAACTCTGAAGTTGGCACTGTAGAATTGAGGCAGAATTTCTTCTCCATCTGTAGACCTGTAAAACTAGAAAACAAGTTATTTGCTTCCAAAAAAACTATGGTGAGACAGGATAGGATAGAATAAATATTTTCATTCTACTGGACACTACTTTCTATGTCTCTTCAGGACAATCTAGGCTTTTTCTACTATGTGCCTCGGAATTCTTCTAGACTCTACCCATCACCCTTCCACATTTTTAAGTACTTGTAACAGCAATGCCCCACTTCTCAGTACAAAGTCTGCATTATGTCCTAGAGCTACCATAACGAAGTTCTAAAAACCTAGGAATCTCTGCCACAATGGAGGCAGAGATTGGAGTGATGCATCTAGAAGAATCACTTGGAACATTAAGGATTGCCAGCAATGACCAGAAGCTAAAAGAAGCAAGGGAAAATTCTTCCGTAAGGTCTTTGGAGGGAACACGATCCTGCTGAAACCTTGGTTTGTTACTTCTAGCCCCTAGAACTGTGAGAGAATAAATGTATCTTGTACTTTGTTATAGCAGCCACAGGAAATTAATATACTGTTAAATCTTGCTTTTTCTTTTATTCTCTTCTATGTTCAATATGTTGTGTTTTTCAGCTGCTTCTCTTTCCTTGAACTTTGGAAAGGTGTTTCATTGTTTATATTTTCTGCTCTTTCATTTTTCATTTGCTAATTGCCACTATGTAGTAGTATATGCCTAACTTGGCATTTGCACCAACTCTTTTCCTAGCTTTTACTCTTATATATACTGTTTCTTCCTTAAAGCAAAACCCTTCATATATTCTACCACTGGCTGCACAAGGACAAAGACAGACATGGTTCCCACGAAGACCAGTTTTAGCAATATAGGCTCTAATAGGATGTAAGTCTGCATCATTATTAATACAAACATCCAAATTGATTTATTCATTAAACATTTATTTCATACATGCCATGTTTTAGATACTATTCCAATCACTATATCGCATGACTTCGGGATGTTTAATAAGTGCTCTATTGTAGAAAAAATGACCCAAACTATACCCACATTAGTAACACCCCTAAGGATTGCCTCACCTTGCCAAAAGCCAGTCCTTCACAGGTAGTAGCTGTGCTGATGACTTCCCAGTCCCAACTTCCTTCTCTTTCTTACTTGTCTATGTTACTGAGATGCTAGCATATCCCACAGCTCATTTGCTACATTTAAACCCAACCTCTGTCATCTACCACCAGTGTGACTATAGACAGTTTGCTTTGAATTCTGTGTTCTGCATTTGTAACAGCATCAAATGGTCTATGATAATACATTCTACCTCTTAAAATTGTGAGGACTCAAATACGATAGCTTATCTTGCAAAAATAGAAAATGAACAACTGTTCATTATTATTAATAATACTGCCCTTAAGGACTTTGCAATCTGATAGGGAAGGGATGTTGAGGATTATTTCTCCATCTGTAGAAGATGTGCATACTTGTAACCGCATGAGTGGTATCTTTCTTGCCACCCTGCTACCTGTATAAGTTTTGTACTTACTTGGGAAAGTACACATCTAGCTTAGGTTGGTCAGGTCCAGTGTTACTAGAGTCCAGATGATACGGTGTTCTAAGGCAAGTAAAGGTCAGGTCCCCTTGAGACCATAATGAAACACGATGTCTCACTTCTAGATAAATGAGTCATAGGCTAGTTGCTCATGCTGGTTCCACATTCCTCCCTTTGTTTATTCCCATTTGTTAATCCAGAACACCTTTGGATATGGCATCTGTTTTTGCCTGAAAAGAGTAGAGGGAAAACTCAGCATTTAGCTTGTTTTTTGTCACTAGTTGTGACTAAAGGTCTCACAGTAAGTTAATGAGTTACACATGCCTTTACAACTTTACTTAAGGCTGAAAACCTAGCAATTTTACCCTAACTTTGTCATGCTAAGGCAGGAAGACAAAGTCACAAGTTGGTTTAAGTCTATCTCTACAATGTCGTAGCTGTGAGGTTTTTGCGATTTTTTTTTTTTTGCCAAATTACTTAATGTTTGTGAGCCTCAGTTTCCTCATACATAAATTGAGAAAAAGAAGGATTAGATGAAGTAATCAAATAAAAAGTTGGCCTATCATGTGGCTGACAACATGATAGTTTTTATGTTTATTCTTCAGCCATCATCGCGTTAATTACCCATGGCATTTTCAAATATTAGTAAAACATTTAAATGGAATTTGGGAGCAAAAGACAAGGGGCAATGAATATTGATTGGGAAATAAAGTATGACGACAGCTGGGTAGACCTAATGTGGTTGTTTGCTGTTCTTGTGATGCCTACCATTTTCTTGTCCACGGCACTGAACTCAGACCCCATTCCCTGACGTTGCCTCCCAACCAGGAATTCCTTCTACCATCTCTTCTTTCTTTTTGGTTTTTTAGGTGCAACTTTTTTTTTCTTTTTTCCAAATATATCTTGCAAAATATATAAGTAAAGTAATTATTTACTTTCCCAGTTGAAAAGGACAGTGTGAAGTTGTGCAAAGAGGACTGTACCCCGTACCATCTTTGAAATAAAAAAAAGAAAACCTCTGTATTTAAATTCTGTTTCTGCCACTTAGTAGTTGTGTAACCTTGAACATGTTACTTATCTCTCTGAATTTTACTTTCCTCACTTAAAAATGGCTATAATTTTATCTTTCTGAACTAATTTTTGAAGGGATGAAATATATTGCACAGAAAACACCCAGAACATCTTTTAGCCTAGAATTGACAGGTACAATGTTAACAGTTATGGAAATTTCTGCTAATACTATGAAATTATAAATTGTTTCAACTGAGAAGTTTTAAGACAAAATGTTTCTGATATTCTTCTTCTATAACAATAAATGGATAAGAAAAAAATTAATGACATTTTGAAAATAATAAAGTGGGAGAACTTGCCATATTAGATATTAAAATATATTTTATAGTTGATTTAAATAGGTGTATTAACCAATGATTCAATAGATATATCAACTAAATAGACTAGTACAAAACAAATTTTAATATAGACATAAGAACTTGCTATATTGTAAAGAAAGGATAACACAGTAATTAAAAAGCAACACATTTTTTAATAAATAATTTTAGGAAACATAGGTAAATATTAATAAAAACCCAGATAGATCTATAAATTCCAGCCTGAAAATATAGAACTATAATGAAATATTGGAGAGGTTAAGTAACTTGCTCAAGATCCCACACTTAATGAATAGTAAAGCTGGAAATTAAATCTATACATTCTAACCACTATACCATAGAACATAAAACTGAATAGGAAAAATGTTATAAATTACATAAAAGTTATTGAATATACATACATTATATATTACATAAAATATGTGTACATATATGCACATGCATATTTAAGTACATATTCATACATATATATTTTTAAGGGTTGGAAGATGCTAAGGCAAAATGATATAGTAATGACGAATAACAATTTTCTTTGGTGGTTGAAATTACATTTTTTTCTTTATATAATTTTCTTCATTTTCTTTAAAAGAGATTTGCTACTTTTCTAATCAGAAAAAATCCTTTTATAAAAATTCCCCTTCTTAAGAGGAGAATTTTAAATATCTTCTTTTCTCTGTGTTTTCCTGAAAGTTGTGGTCCTCAATGGTCAGAGAATAATTATCCATTAATTCATGGTAATGCTTGGTGTGGTATAATTAGCTGCTTAGGGAGAAAATCACCCTTGCTTGCTTAACATTTATGTTAGAACATGTTCAGATTTGTCTTTCTCCCCTGCTGTCATTCCTCTCCACCCCCATGCCAAATACAAAGTCTTGGGTTGGGCACAAAGGCACATTTATCTCTGATTTTGCTGTCTTCCTTTTTTTCCTACTAAAATCTTCTAAAAAATACTATTATTTGAGCATCTTGATGACTTTACAGAAGTCTGAGTACCCTTATTCCCCAAACTAGGACTTAAGACTAGTGTAATTTCAAGATAATTTCACATAGCATTCAAGTTAAGAGGTTATTTCTTAGATGCTGTCTATGACTTAATTTTCAAATGTTGTTAATCCAATAACTAGCTTAAATGTGAACATGAGGAAGCTTCTGTTTCCTGCCATGATAGTGACTATTAATAGCATAAGCTACTGGATTAAAAATCAAACCTGAAGAATCTATAGAAGCTAGAGAGAACCAATAAACCATAAAGAACTTTGGGCCAGATTAAAATCTATCTTGAACTCGTGTGTATGTGTGTGTGTGTGTGTGTGTGTGTCCTGGCAACTGGGTCCCAGGAGAGATGGTTGTTGGAAACAGCAGGAAGAGGTTTGAATGGAATAAAGCTTCCCCCTGGACTTGCCTTGGGAGAATCATTCCTGTCCTTTTGCTGAAGATATAGGTAGAAATGATGGCCATGGCCGCTGAAGCCTGTTCCCACTGGTAACATTAGGGCAGCACAAAAGCCCTATTGGGCTGAACAATAAGAAAAAAACAGATGAAGCCTGAGAAGATATTCTTGAGAATCCACCCTAGAATCCTCCTTCGGTTTTTCAGGACTAATGGATTAATTTTTTTTTTTTTTTAAATAGAGAACTTTTACAAATGTAAGGTATTATTAAGCCATACAAGAAACCTCTCTGTGTTGGAAAAGTTCAATACCATACTGACTATGTTTTTTAACCATAAGGCAACAAAATTAGTAACTAAAAACAGCCTAAAAAACCTATAAGTTTAGAAATTAAATAAATTACAAAATAACACTTGAATTAAAAGGAAATTATAAGGGAAAATGAGAAATATTTACAGTGAAATTATAATGAAAATAGTAGTCAAAATTTGTGGTACTTGGCTAAAGCAGAAGTTAGAAGTAAATGTATAGCCTAAATAAATTTATCAGGTCATACAAATGAATTTAAAAATATTGTCCATTAACAATGCCTAGAAACAATGACTAAATCTATAAAGTTTAGCTTGTGTGGTTTCTAAATACGATTTTCCATTAAATGGAAACAGGATTCCTAGAGGAAATGGCTGATTCCAGATCAAGGGAGGATATGTACAAGGTAAATCTAGAATATTCTCTCATGATGTAGTTGTCTTGATGGCTTCTTTTCAAAAAACAGAAATAAATAAAAAATAAATACAAACACTCTCAAAGACTGCTGAGGTCATACCAAATAGACTCAGAAACTAACTTAAATAGGTTCCCACTAGCCACAGATGGGACAATTTGAACATCAGTAAGGACAATGATTGCAGCATAGAATTAAATACATCATATGTTTAGATCCATGAGTTCATAAAATCACAAAACTTTCTTAGTCATTTTTGGAGTATAGTGGGAAACAAAGTCATCATTTTCGAAAGCTGTAATATAGGTAAAAAGAGAAAACAAAACTAAGCATCTATCCTTTCTTTCCAAATTGAATTGTTTAACCTGATAAATAGTGGAAGTTTCTTTTTATAAAAGTATTCAAGCTACCAAAAGAAGAAAAAATAAAAAAGTTAGAATACCATCACTTTAAAAACCCTAAAGATAGTGGATCTAGGTAGTGACAATCAGTGGCTGCAAATATCACAAAAAAGAAAGACAGCCAGACGTTATAAGTCTCTCAATGGAAATATATAGTATCATCTATGAAATAGTCTTGCCAGAAAATCAACTTGACATCTGATTAAAGATACTTGAAGGTATAGAAGAAATAAGATGGGCCATGAGTTGATAATAGCTGAAGTTGGTTGATGAACACATTGGGGCATATTCTTATTAGCACATTATACTATTCTCTTTATTTGTGTGTCTTAAAATTTTTCATAATGTAAAGTTAAATTAAAAATGTGCTAAGTATTCAACACAAGAATTTGGGGGAAAAAGTCAACAAAACAAGCCCAAAGAAACAAGAAAAAATAAATAAATGTAGAAATCAAAGAAATAAAAAGTAATAGAGATGATTAAAAAACAAAAACTGGTTCCTGGGATTAGAAGGATAGGCTTCTGGAAATACTAAGGAAAAACAAATAGAAGGTGCAATTAATCAATAAAAATACTTAAAAGAAGAAATAACTGTAGATAAAACAAATATTTTTTAAAAGATATTTTGTGTTTTTGTAACCACATTGCCCCAAGAAGCTAAGGTCATAGCTAATTAATTTATCTTTCTCTTATGCTTCAGCGCTAGGAAAGGGTGTGACCTAGATGGCAGACAACAGATGTCTAGTCACTGGAAAGGAGTTCCCTCACTCTGAGAAATTATTATTCATACTTACATATCATTCTCTTACGACTTTGTTTCCTGGAGAACTCAGTCTCTCTGGATCCAATAGGTTATTTTTTTCACTTATGAAGTATAGATCCTAGATTTGGATAAATTCAAAAAGTATGTGATTTCTTGTGCTCCCTCTGAGAAGTCAACTAACCAACCTTTCCCTGTAGTTACATATAATTTTTATGTAATTATGTGTCCACCTCTCAGTTACTAGCTCTTTGAGGGCAGGAACTGAGTCTTGTCTATGTCTGTATTCCACTCTCCCAGAACAAAAGCATAATAAAAGTATACCAATAAGTTAAAATACTAGGTAAAATGGAAAAATATGTAAAAAAAAAAAAAAAAAAAAAAAAAAAAAAAAAAAAAAACCCACAAAAAAAAAAAAAAAAAAAAAAAAAAAAAAAAAAAAAAGAAGAAAAAAAAGAAAAAAACCCTGCCATATTAACACACACACACAGAATTGAGAATTTAAAAGATCCATAAGCATTAAAGAAATTAGAATAATAGGTATCTTATCCTCAAATATCAGGGTCTTGGTAGTTTTAAGGATGAGTTCTAACAAACTTTCAAGGAACAGAGAATTTCTATTTTTTTTTTACATGTCATTACAGAAAATTGAACATAAGCCTAGCATGTTCATGATTCTGAAGAGAATATGGATCCATATCTTAGTCATGAATACCAAATAAAGGACTTCCACTTCAGCATAGGACCAAGAACATTTTAAGAATTCTCCACTCTCATCCTAATTATGATCACATTCTGAGAAATAATGTTTTTTTAAAAACCCAACTGAACGCTTAGGATGCAAAGACACCTAATGAACAAAAATCCAGAGAGTGGCGAGCCCTTCCTGGGAGAGAGGAGATCCACAGCTGCTTTCATCCTTGGTGTGCAGCGGACGAGGGAGAATCTACTCTAGAGACAGGTAAAAAGATATCTACTGAAATTTTAACAACATTTTAAAGCCCAAGTGTGAGCTGGTATTATATGATGGTTTAGTCTCTCTAGGATCCCAGACACAAAGAAGGGCTTTTCCCACAGGCTGTGTATGGAATCCCGGGAGAAAGATTGGGGGCAAGGTAGATGAGCTGAGAGAAACCTCAGACTTCCTGCAGGTACAAGCACAAGAGACCTGCTGTTCAACTGCAGTCTACATGGACTCAGTGTCTCGGCAGAGGAACATTCCCTTTTTTGCATGAAATATTATTTACTTAATTCTTTACTTCATTCTTTACTATTATTATACATACAGTGCCTAGCAGTCAATCAAAAAATTATGGAATATGAAAAGGTGCAAGAAAATTTGACCTATTTCTTAACAAAATGTGGAAAAAGCGGGATGAAGGAGAGAAGCTGTTTTACCAGATATTAAGACATACTAAGTCTTAATGCTCTAATAGGTCATAAAGCTTTAAGAACAAAACAATGTCATGTTGGACTAAGAACAGACATATTGACCAGTGGACAGAATGGTGATTGCAGAATGTTATCCAGGATGGTAGAATTTTTTTACCAACTTTGATGATTATTACATTATATGTAGAGACACAACCAGTTTATAAACATTAATATGACAATGGAACAGTCCACAGAGAAATTGAATGTCTCTTGTTGTTCCTAAACCACACTCTGTAACCCATCGTCTAACCTAGCATATGTTGTGTCTCAGAGAAGGGCAGGGAGACCAAAATCACTGTTAACTAGTCTTTGAATAATTAACAGGGCTGACAGTTTAGATCTCAGTCAATAGTCTCTGGTACTTTTATGTTAAATGTTAATTACAGCGTTTCAGGCATTAGCAGTTAATTGAAATGTTAGAGAATTTAACATTTACTTTATATTGACCACATGCTGTGTTGGAGGAATGAGAATCTGCTCTCTGGGGGTAGTTATACTGAAGCAGCATTATTTTTTCTTAGTAGCAATGTACAGGAAGCATCACAAAAACACAACTCCCCTGGTAATGCTTCAGAACTGTGCAATTAACCATGGCCTCTTTGCTGTAGTTATCGTGCTACAACTTAAAGGTCTGTTAGACAAATGTCATTGTCCTCTTTGGATCAAATGTTGAAGAATGCACATGTAGGAGTTTTCTGCAGGAAGGGGAGGCTTTCCAAGCACTTTGTGAAGCAAATGTGCGTATCCATTTATTTTTCTAAAATTGGTGCTCGTATCCTTAACATGTATTCTTGAGAAGCTCAGTATCTTCTTGGGATATTAAAGGATAACATGGATTTGTGCATAAACTGTGAATGAATTTTTGATTTTTCAATAATGACCTATTTTTCAAATACTTTCTTTGCGCACATATACCTGCAGTTGTGATCATAGCAATATCTAATATTGTTAAATCTTTACTATGTTTTAAGACTTTTATATGTAATCCCCATAACAACCTGATTAGACAGGAACTATTTTATTCCCATTTTTAAGATGAAAAAATAGAGACATAGAAAGGCAAATAAGTGGTAGACCTATTATTAAAATACAGAGTCTCCTCAGAGGAAAAAAGATGGCTGACTAGAGACATCAGTTGCCATATTGTCTTGGAGGAAGGCAGGGTTTCAGAGAGAGGAGAGCGGGAAACAGGAACAGCTCAGGTGTAGTTTGGGGGGGAAACATGCTGAAGGCTGCTGTAGACTTCACAGAAAGAAATTGTGAACTAGAACAGGAAGAAAAAAGATATTGACAGAAATCAACCATGGAGAAGTTCAGAGCCCAGTGAAGGCAGTAGGTGGGGGTTTCATTTCTCCTTCCCACACACCTCTGGTAGTTGGAAGGCTGCTGAGCTGCCTGGGAGCTTTTCCACCCTCATGAGCCCAAGTACTGCTTTAACCACTGAACTAGGACCCTCTTGAAAATAAAGCATCACATTTCCAGCCCCTTTGCGGGTTGGCCCTCATGCCCACAGCTTTGAGCCAAGAGGGCAGGTGCCACACTGCTTCTCCACCCATACCACCCCTTTCTCTGCCCCAGGGAGCTCCAGTGCTTCAGTTTTCTCATCTCCTCTTCCCACACAGATAGGTCCCAACTCCTGCCCAGCCTGTGGTCGGCTCCAGAGATGTTGTGTGATCCCAGAGTTTGGACATTCGTGTAGGTTTCCTTCCACAGTAAGAGACCAGAAGAACTGAGCACTGCCTCTCTGACATTTGGACTCTTTTCCTTCACCACTCCTACCCTCCACACTGCATCTGACAGG
>RJWJ010018801.1:0-31128 GCA_004363605.1 Indri indri
TTAAAATGTAGAGGTCAAAATACAAATAGTACAAAAGACCCCTACCACAGTAATACTTAGGAATCTTGTTCCAAATGGAAACACAATTCTCTGAATTTTACATAGATTTCTGTAAGTAATTCTTCATTAATGGGTTTTTCCATTTATCTGTAGAACTTCTGATCTTTTTGACTAATACAGCTTAGGAGAGTTCTCCTTCAGTGGTTTTCAAAGCATGGTTCCCAGATAGCAGCATCAGCATGATCTGGGAACTTGTTAAAAATGCAAATTCTTGGGCCCCACCCCAGATCTACTTACTGAATCAGAAACTCTAGGGGGTAGGTCCCAGCAATTTTCGTTTTAACAAGCCCTCCAGGTGATTTTGATGCATGCTGAAGTTTGAAAACTACTATTTAAATTCAACATATTTTATTGTAGATTAGGCAATTAAGGGCCAGATATAAGTGACTTGACCTAGGACATACAGCTAGTAAGTGCTTATAAATGTATTTATCAATCACCTTTGGGGGGCAAACTGCTGACATATAAAACTAATAGTTTGCTTAATCATAATAGTTTATCATAATATGAAACTTTTTCTCAAATTTTCATTATTATGTGCCTTCAATAAATTTAAGAAGTAATCATCCTATACTATTACAAATCATCACAAACCCTAAGTCTTACCTTAACATGACTTGCTTCAATCATAAATGTGTGGTGTGCACATGCATATAAAATAATATTTTCCAAAGGTCATATGGCTAGGAACTACAAAGTTTTTAATTTGCAATTGGGCCTTTTATAGAATTTCTTCTGGACTACATTTTATCTTCCTAATTTTCAAAACTATTCTTATGTTTAAAGTGGGGTTACTTTCTGCCAAGGAAATCCCCCAGATTAAAAGTTTTGAGGCAATACATAGTTTTATTTACTCTTTATCTTTTTAAATTGGAATATACTAATATAAACAAAATCTACAGATCTAAGTGCTCAGTTCAATAAGCTTTGACAATTATACAAACCTATGTAACCATCATCCAAAACGAGATATAGAACATCTTCATCACCCCAGAAAATTTTTGTGCCCCTGTGCAATCAATTCTTATCCTATTTCTTACCCTGCAACCACTTCCTGACTTCTATCATTATAGATTTATTTTTCCTGTTGCTAGTCTTCAGATAAGTGGAATCGTATATCATACAGGATGTACTTATTTGTATATGGCTTGTTTCACTTAACATGTTTTTGAGATTCATCCATGTTGCATATATTTGAGTTCATTCTTTTTTATTGCCAGTGAGTACTTATCGTATTATATGAATATACCAAAATGTGTTTAACCTACCTTTTTCTTAGTAACAAATATTTTTTTCTTACCACAAAAGCAATACATACTGTAGAAAATTATACAAAACAAATGAGGGGAAAAAATATATCCATAATTCTACTCTCCAGACATAACCACTACAAACAACTTGGTGTATATCCCTTTGAACCTTAACACCAAGCTATCTATACGTTGTCATTAAAATTTGGAGACTATCAGATACAAAATCCTATTAAGGAACAGAGAACAATACAAAGTATTATTCAGGGTTAGCTTCTAAAAGGCACTTTGTTTCATTAGCATTTTCCTAGTAGGAGAATGCGGCTTGCTTACATTGACTGTCAAAGATGAGACCATGATTAATGTCTTAATTTGCACTTTTATGGATCTTTTAGTCCTTGCTGCTCTTTAGGACAATACTTAAGAATGGATACAACAGGGTAATGTCCTGGCAAGCAGTCTGTCCATCAGTCTGGGTGAGTGCAGAAACTCCTTACCTTTCTATGGATCACTATAGATTCCAGATTGTTGCTTAATTTTTTCTGACTTTGAAGCTCACATACCTTGGGGCAGGCAAAAATACAGTTGTGGTATTACTTGGAACTCTATTTTACATTCTTGGTTTTAGGGTCAGAATATACACATTAGGTGAAATTACATAGGCAAAATTCTGTAGCCTACTAAACCCCAAGCTCTAACTAAGGACTGTCCTCTCTTACAATGGAGCAACGATGGTGATTAAATAAGAGAACAATACAATCTTATGTGTGCAGAGACACATGTTTTAAAAATTACTTTAGAATATTCCACTATTATAATATTAACATAACAATATTAGCTATTATTTAATGAGCTAAACACTGTTAAAGCATTTCCCCAAAATCATCTCATTTAATCCTCAATAAGAAATTTGAGGGTTTATTTTGATCTCTCATAGAAGGCATTTGTGTCTCTTAGCTAAGAGTGTGGGTTTTGTCTTGAGGATAGGGTTCGGAAAAACTTAGATGCTGTCTAAGTTACCAGACAAGGCCAAGTTTGTAAAATTTAGCATGATCGTAACTAGGAAATGTTCTGTTCTGAGGGACTCCAGGTGATTGCTTATTGTTCCTTCTGTCTGGTGCCTGCACGCCTTTCAAGCCAAGAAGATATAATAACTCCTTTATTACGGTTGGTGGTACCTGCATTCCACCTAGTCAGAGCTCCAGCTTCCCTCCTCTTGTGTGTATTCCAAGTTCTATACCCAACGGTGGGGGACTTACTACTGTATAGTGTTGAATAAGACAGGGTACTAACTGAAGTCAGTGAAATTCCCAGCCCTAATTCTGAAGAGAGCAGCACTCCCAGGCACCCGGGACTCTATAGCTCAAAGAAAGCTCAGTCTTTTGTGCTGGTGTTTGTCTACACTCCACACCCCTAAGATAAGGACTGTAGTCTACCTGAGCCTGAAAGACAATTCAGTGATGGCAATCTATTCTCAGGTGGCTACATTCTTGAAAGAGCCCATTTCTCTTCTATTATCTTCAAAATCTCGGCTAACCAGATGCATTCACATGGTATTTGCTGGACTCTTTCTCAAGTGGCTGCTCTGTGCCCTGTCTTTTTTTTTTTTAAACAGGGCAAGTCACCCAGGGGTAATAACCTTCCCCCCACCTCACAACATCGAGGGGAAAAACTACTTGTCCTCTCTTTTCTGGATATTCCTGTTCAATAATCAAGGAAAGGGTAGAACTGAACTTCCCACCCACCCCCGATGGTTATCAACCCTCCCCCGACCCGCCTCGCAGCCCCAGGGCCTTTAACCCAGCACCCGCCTGGGTAGGGAGAGGACGTGGGGCTGCAGGCGGGAGGAGGCGGCGCGCAGCGGTACCTAGCGGCGCTGCCCGGCTGCTCCATCCAGAGTACGTGGCACTGCCCGTGGACACCGGGGGAGGGGAGTCAACTTTCTCCTCCCCACGAGGAGCCTCGGGACATCCTGCAGAGGTGGGAGGATCCTTGAGGGGACTGCTGCGCCTTTTAGGTGAGCTCTCAGCAGATGCAAGCGGCCTGGCTGTGGTCAGCGCCCTGCTGGCTCTCCACTGTGAGCTGGGTCTGCGTTCCCCCTCGAGCAGCGGTGACCGGATTTGGGGCGAGGGGCCGTTCCCGCCACCCCGCATGCGCAGAGCCGGGAGCCGGCCGCCAGGACTACAGCTCCCAGAGGAGCCTCCCGCAGGCTGCAGGCGCCCGGCTGCGGCGCCATCTTGAAATCTGAGCCTCAGCCTCCGAGGCTTTGCGTCAGCAGCGGGTGGCCGCAGGCGTACTGGGAACCCAGCTTGCCAGCCGGGGAGGACGTTGAGGACGCGGCGGCTGGCGGGAGAGCCAGCTGTAGGGGACATGGCAGGGCCCGCGCGCTGCCTGCGCTGCTGTCACTCAGCATCCCCCTGAGGCGTTTCCACGCCCGCCCGCTGCCCCAGGGGCGGGGCTGGCGCTCTGGTACCCGGAGCCGGCGCGCCGTGGCAGAGGCGCGCCCCTGCAGAGTGGGACTGCACCCGGCTGTGCCATGCGACCGAGACCACCGAGGCGCGAGACGGAGCGCAGCCAAGAGCCAGCCAGTGAGTGAGCACCCAGCAGCCGCCGCCGTCTCGGGGAAGCTCGGCACCCGCTAGCAGGGAAGATGAAGGAGATTTGCAGGATCTGCGCCCGGGAGCTGTGTGGAAACCAGCGGCGCTGGATCTTCCACACGGCGTCCAAGCTCAACCTCCAGGTCCTGCTTTCGCATGTCCTGGGCAAGGATGTCTCCCGCGATGGCAAAGCCGAGTTTGCTTGCAGCAAGTGTGCTTTCATGCTTGATCGGATCTATAGATTCGACACCGTTATCGCTCGGATCGAAGCCCTTTCTATTGAGCGCTTGCAGAAGCTGCTGCTGGAGAAGGATCGCCTCAAATTCTGCATTGCTAGTATGTATCGGAAGAATAACGATGACTCTGGCGCGGATACCAAGGCGGGGAATGGGACGGTTGACATGTCCGTCTTACCCGATGTGAGATACTCTGCACTGCTCCAGGAAGACTTTGCCTACTCAGGCTTTGAGTGCTGGGTAGAAAATGAAGATCAGATTCAGGAGCCACACAGCTGCCATGCTTCCGAAGGCCCTGGAAACCGACCCAGGAGATGCCGTGGTTGTGCAGCTTTGCGGGTTGCCGATTCTGACTATGAAGCCATTTGTAAGGTGCCTCGAAAGGTGGCCAGAAGTATCTCTTGTGGCCCTTCCAGCAGATGGTCTACAAGCATTTGCACTGAAGAACCAGCGTTATCTGAGGTTGGACCACCGGACTTACCAATCACAAAAGCACCCCCAGATGGAGAAAGCATGGAGGAAGAGACACCAGGTTCCTCCGTGGAATCTTTGGATGCAAGTGTCCAGGCTAGTCCTCCACAACAGAAAGAAGAGGAAACTGAGAGAAGTGCAAAGGAACTTGTAAAGTGTGACTGTTGTTCAGATGAACAGGCTACACAGCACGTGTGTAATCACAAGTTGGAGCTAGCTCTTAGCATGATTAAAGGTCTTGATTATAAACCCATCCAGAGCCCCCGAGGGAGCAAGCTTCCCATTCCAGTGAAATCCAGCCCACCTGGAGCCAAGCCTGGCCATATCATGACTGATGGAGTTAGTTCCGGTTTCCTTAATAGGTCTTTGAAACCCCTTTACAAGACACCTGTGAGTTATCCCTTGGAGATTTCAGACCTGCAGGAGCTGTGGGATGATCTCTGTGAGGATTATTTGCCACTGCGGGTCCAGGTATACAAAATAGCTACATAGTACCTTTCTGGTTATAGCTAGTTGGTCTCAGACTTCACATGATTTCTGTTTAGGTGGAGGTTTATAATATTCTGGACTTGAGCAAATTAATCATTAAGCCCATTTTTGCTGCACTTTTTGCTATGTCCCATTTAGTAAATGTGATTAATATTCAGATAATTTGCTTTTGCAATCCTTTTTGTAACATTATCTGTTGGCCCGCCCATTAATTATAAAAATGTATACCTTTTAAGACAAAGAGATAGATTTCCAGTTCACTTTTATCCTATAAAAAGAAGACATTTGATCTCATTTCTGCCACTAGAACTTTTCCTCTAACCTGCTTCCTTTTTTTTCATGTTTTTTTGTTGTGGTTTTGTTTTTAGATTTATAGATGTTTTCTCCCACTGGCTTTCTAGGTTTCTAGTCAGTTCTCTTCGGACCATTAAGCCTTTCATCCTCAGAATGATTAGAGCAGAGGGTAAAGGTTTGGGGAAAACCTATGAAACCACCAAGAAAGTATTATAACAGCTGAGCAATACTGTAATTAGTAGATAATTTGAGGATTAACAATGACTTTTTCATAATAGAGACAGAAATCAAGTACAGTATTGTCACTAAAAATGTTAAGGTGAGAACTCTTAATAGCCAGTTTGTCTGCTAAGCTCTACTAGAAGATAATTTGATATTAAGAAAGGATTCACCCATTATTGGATGATAGAGTTTCATCCATCACACTCTTTTGAATTCTTAATGACTAGAGGATGGCAGTTGGTCTTAATTTGAGTTAGTCATGTCTGCCCAGTTGATTTCAAGCCACCCTTTTAAATTCAGCTGTATATACAGGGATCTGACAGATGCAATTTTATTTCCATAACAACAGTAAATGCTAGGTTCAGTTAACTTTGTGAAACATTCAGGCATGTTCCGCTTGATGCAGATTTTTTAGTGATACAAAGATAGACAATCTAGAAGGCATTTTTGGAAAGCCTGCTACTGGTCAACATCATTCCAGAAATTTAGAGCTTGATAACAAATTAATTGTCATGTGACATTTTTGAAAATTAGTTCTATTGTATATATAATGTGTATCACAATAAAAACTTAAGCAGAAAATAGAAAGTTTTAAAATTTACACAGAATTATCAGAAGTAGCATATACGAAAGTGTTATGAAAAAGTAAAAGGTCAATGTATTGTCATTTGTGTAAAATGTTAAGTATTGTGTTACTGACACTTGTGTACTTCCTTTTCTTTCAGTGGAGTGTCATAGCTAAATTTGGGCTTTCCAGTATTTGCGTGACTAGACACAGATGTTACTAATTAAACATGATGTTTTCCTACAGAGATCTGAAAGTAGACTAGGCAGGGTGAATAGGAAATAAACTCCCCCCACCCCTTCAGATGTGGCCAATATTGTAGAAAGTTATGTGAAGACTTAGAGAATTATAGGCAAAACAAGAGGAATTTTTTTCTCCATATTTAATTAACAATGCTATCTTTTGGTGCGTTGACTCAGCAAAGTTTGGAGTTGGGGAGGATTTTAAAAATCATCTCAGGCAGTCTCTCAGTTTAGAGATATGGAATGCTCATGGTTTCAATAACTTAGCCCATGCAGAGCCAAAGATTTCCAACCACTCAGTCTGGACACTTTAATTCTATATATTAAACCACAATGCCTGAAGTACATCAACCTAAGTAAGTACTTATTTTAAACCAAGAGCCCTCTTTTTCTAACCTAAGGATTCCAGGAGGATTATTCTTTAGGGATTATGTGAAGAAAATTGTCATCTGAATGAGCACATGTAAACTAGGGGAACTGTATCTTTAGGTCAATGCCTTTTACTTCACAAAATTTGGACATTAGAGCTTTAAAATAGTAGTGTATGACCTTTCTGCTGTGACCTGGCTTACATTATTGACTTTTTCTAGAATAGTAAAAATTAGGAGAAGGGAGAAAATAACACTCAGCTTCAAGAAATACGGTGTTTAATTATTATGCCATTTTCTCTAATTTAGGATGTGAGGGAAAATAGGGAGATAAATTAGGCTCAATGTGTTTGTAAATGTGTATTTTGGACAGCTGATCTGTTGTTTAAATCTGGTTGAATTTTAAGCTTCTTAAGAGCTGTTGTGCTTTAGGACACAACCAGTGCTGGGTGGGACAATGGCAGACTGGCTTTTGTCTATTTCTCTGAACAAATGTGCAAAGAAGAGAAATAATGGAAATTTTTTTTCGGTGGTTCTCTATTTAGTTTGTAGAAACAAAAAGCCATGAAAGAAAAAAAAATTTCCTTTAGTTAAATTCTACTACAGATAATGAAGAAAACCTGTTATCCTAAAGGGTGAGCTTGTTCTGTAAGATCATTTTGATTCCTTTGTTTAATCCTCCACTTACTGTATCGTATACCCTATTAAATGTCAATATCAGGATTCCTCCTGATTGCTTTTTCTCTTTCTTTCTGCCTCTCTCTCTTTCTTTCTCTCTCTTGCTCTCTTTCTTCTTCCTTTCTTATGTTAAAGGAAAACAGAAATAGTACAGTCCTGCTTACTGATTTTCTGATATTATGCAAAGTGATTTATTTGCCTTCTGCAGAATTTATGCCTGAGGACCCAAGGCTGTTCAGATATCTAAAGAGAGGTTTGAAGCCTTATTCTTGCTGATAATTTCCTCCTTTATTGTCTGGTCCTGAACTAGAAAAGCTGTGATGGGGGGGGTGTGGCCCCTTAGTAAACAACAATTGGGAGAGCTCTGGCCCTTGTGCAATTTCCCTTTCTATCTAAATTCAAAGAGCAGGAGATCTTGGCTTCAAACCTTGCAATGCCAAGGTCTGCTCCTTTGTGACTATGGTAAATTTATCCCTCTCTTAGTTATATTAAGTAGATCAGGCCCTTTGGAAGGTGTGGGCATTAGATGCTGGTCAAAGATTAGGCCTTTAATTTTATGCTAGTTGATGGTTCTTGTCTGCCTCCTGCTATTAACAATAGGATAGAAAATTATAGCAGTTTGAGGTCTATAACTCACTACTCTGAGGACTAGAAAGTGCCAAAAAATGCTGTTAGCCTAGAAGATCTAAATAATTGTCTTTTAGCCTAAAGGTCTTACATTATACAAATTAGGCCTGGAAGCAGTTCTCTTTTCTGATGCTGGAAAGCATTTGTCCTAACCTGGAGTCAAAAGTGACTTAATTTAAAATTATATTATAATTACATGATTTTAGTAGCTGATGGTCTGGAGAGTAACACTGATTCTACTGAATCAGCTGCTATTTCATGTGCTACGCTGTCATCATAGGAGCGATTGGTTTATGTACTTGATGCTTCACAAGAATTCGTTCAGTGTAACTTGCTAAGTGCTCTTTTCGCAGACTGTAAGAACGTATTTTGAGATGTAAAAGAATAAATTATTATGAAAAAAGAAACATCTTCCAACTTTTAGGTCAGTACATTACATTTACAGAATTAGAGGTTTCCTATGATTATTCATGCCAAGATTGGTTCAGTTGAGATCCAGATTCATAATGTACTTTACTGTGGCATTCTTTGGCTTTAAAGTTTCTGTTCAAATATGTATATAGTGTTATTTCTAAGAGAGCCACTGAAGGCCTATTTTTGTTTGTATTTTTTGTTCTTGTTCACTTATTAAACAAAAACTTTTGATCCCTGCATTATTCTCAGAATTATGATAGGCAACAGGTTTATAGAAATGAAAGCTGCATTACCAAACTGAGTGCATTCAGTTTAATTGGATCCTTTTCCTGATTTCTTGTGTAACCTTGGGCAGATGACATACCTTCTTTCTCTAAGTTTCTACTTCCTCATATGTAAAATAGTATTGGATCATGGTTAGTTTATAAAGTTTCCTTCACAGCTCTAAGATTTTTTTTGGTTTAAAGTGAATAAATATGATCACCTTCCTTGCCATTTTAAACTTGAAGCTATTTTTAAAAATTCTGCTTGTTATAGTTTCAGTCTCAAAATATAGTAGATGTTATTGCTGTTTTACACTGAGGAAGTAAGAAGCCAAGTTTCATAGAGACTTTTATCATTAAACAAACACTAAATTTATTTATCAGAATTGTAAATATCTACTAAAATAGTTACCACTCCCATGGTGTGACATAACTCACATTTCTTCAGGGGAAGGAATTATCTCAAATAATTTTTCTAGAAGTCATTATCCTTGCTTGTTTTTTTCTCCCTCTCCCACCGTCTAGTCCACCAGCAAGTCCTGTCAACTGTGCTTTCAAAATGTATGCAAATCCATCCATGTATTCTCCTCCATCACTACCACTATAATCCAAGCCACTGTTATCTTTCGCCTGCCCATCTGCAGCAGCCTCCTAGCTAGAGTCTCTGGTTCTGCTAGGGCACCCAACAACCCATTCACCGCAGAGTGATCTTTTGAAAACTTACATATGATTACTTGTCTGTTAGAAACAATGCAGTCTGTTCTCATTTCAGTTAGAATGAAACCCAGTAACCCTACTTTACCGAAGCTGTGTATGAGCTGGCCTCTGCCCACCTTTCCACCTCATCATATGTTACTCTCCCCTTTGCCCATTATGCTGTGTGCTATCCAGCAAGCCAGCCACTAGCGTTTAGGAGGTATTGAGCACTTGAAATGTGGCTAGTCCAAATGGAGATGTGCTTGTGAGTGTAAAATATACCTTGAATTTCAAAGACTGAGTATGAAAAATTATGTAAAGTATCTCATTAATAATTTTTATATTGATTACGTTTATGATAATATTTTGAATATATTGGGTTAAATAAAATATTAAAATTAAGTTCACCTATTTTTTACTTTGTTCAGTGAAGCTACTAGAAAATTGAAAATTACATATACATGGCTCACATTACTACTCTGGCCACATAGGCCTTTCTTGTTCCCAGGCTCATATTCCATTAGCTGTTCCCTCTGCCTGGATTGTTCTGGTGATCTTTGTAGGACTGGCTCCTTTTCATTAAGATCTCCATTTAAATGCTGCCTCATAAAGACTTTCCTCTGATCAAGCAATTTAGAGTAATTCGCCCACCAACTCTCTATCGTGCTTTCCTATTTTACTGCATAGGGCTTGCCACTATCTGATACTGTATACTTCCTTGTTTCTTTATTATGTAGCTCCCCACTCCAAACCCTGCAAAATATAAGCTTCAAGAGAGCAGGAACTTCGTTTGTCTTGTGTGGTACTTTATCTTCAGTACCTAGCACATAGTACTCAACAGATACATGTTGAGTGAATGAAATTAATGGATGCTATACTGGTAACTGATGCTATACTGGTCAGATTCACTCTCATTTCTAAGTAAGCAATGAGGTCTAGCCTCTAGAGGATGATGTCAGAAGTCTAGGTTCTTTTATGAGATGTTCCACCAATTTGTCAGAACCTTTGTGATTATTTTTATTTTCTCTAATTTATCTTCTTATAATTGAGGCTATTTTTTGATACCTCTTTGATATTCTTGCCTTTCCGAATTTTGAGATTTCAACTTACCAAATAGTATAGTGAAAAAAAATTGGGCTTTGCTAGCTGTTCAGAAAAGGCTATGGACTTATAAATAGGATAACAAAATATCCAGGTTTGCATAGGGTAATCTCATGTTATACCTGTTATCCTAGCATAATTGTTAATTGTGGCCTTTCAACTCTTAAAAGTGGTTTGGGGGGGGGATAAATTATATGGTCACTGTGTTTATGAAGATAATGGCATTGGAAGTCAGCATTTTATATCCATTAGCCCTATACTTTGATCTTTTGTTCATTCTGCCTAGAATGCCGAAATCCTATCCCTCTGTTTAAATCCAGTTAAATTTAGTCTCTTCCAAGAAGCCTTTCCTATACATTCTGTTGAAATGAATGTTTTTCTTTATATTTTCGTGATGTGATTGTCTTCTCAGTAAACTAATACTGTTTGGAGTCAGAACCATACGCTAGTCATCATTGTACTCCTCACAGTGCCTCACACATGCAAAGCATTTAATATATGTAATAGATGTGAGAAAAGTTGATAAAAAGCACTGGAGGGATAGAAAAGATTTTTTTTCGGAAATGTTTATACTTCCAGTCTGAGGGATTTATGGTAAGTGGTAACTTCTCTGCCTGTAAAGTGGTAATCAAAGTTTGAAAGTGTGAGGGAAAGAAAAAATGAATAGCAGTTGCCCTTTTTCCTCTTCCTAATGAATTTATATTCCTAATTGGAGTGGAAGGGGGTGATGGAATTTAATACCATAGTGAATTCCTAAAGTTTTATTTTAATATCCTTAAGCTTGTAATGATCGTTAGGTATAATTCAATAAATTTATCTTAGTCTGATCAGTTGTCTCATATATAAATAATACACGTTTTTTCCCCTCCTGAATAGTTTTAGTGAATTCATATCCCTATAAAATGTATATCCTTGCCAGACCACTATGGATTATTTATCCAGGCTTGTGCTGTTAATTCACCTGTAAATAGGCATATATGTTTCAAATTTATTTTTGACTTTTTAATTTTGAAATAATTTTAAATCTATAGAGATATCGTAAGAGAAGTACCAAAAACTCCCATATACCCCTTACCCAGATTTACCAGTTGCTAATATTTTGCCACATTTGCCTTATCACTCCCACCCTATGTATATGCACATTCTTTTTTAAAAATTTCTGAAACATCTGAGAATTAGTAGCAGATATTATACCCCTTTGCCCTAAATACTCCTGCATGCATTTCCTAGGGACATCTCTTTTATAACTGCAAGTACAATTACCAAATTTAGGAAATTTAGTATTCATAAAGTACTTTATCTGTTAGGTAGTCCATATTCAAAATCTACCAATTTTTCCAATGCGAACAGGCACGTCGTAAGAAAGGTAATTGGAATATAACTTTTCATTTCTTAGGAATAGTATAAGTTTGATCAGTATGTCTTTTCAATTCTCTGATTAAAAATAGGATAAAACAAATATTTGGCCATCATAAGGATTTCCTTTGTGAATTCCCTCCTTCTCTTTGAACTCTGAATTATTTGCTTTAACCAAATATGTAGTGTTTATGTAAATTAGTAGGGAAAGATAGAGTGGGAAGCTGAGCTAGGAAACATTGTAAGGATGAAGGTGAATCAGTGCTCTTAATAAGGAACAGGTCTGTCTTCAGGAATTCATACTGATAATTCATGTAACAACTCTAGTTTTTTAAATCTCTAGCAAAAGATGCCACAGACATTTGAAGATAAATATAAAATTTGTTGTCGGCTGTGTTTAACTCAACTTACTTATCTTGCTGTTTCTTCGTAGCCCATAACCGAAGAGTTACTCAAACAACAAAAGTTCAATTCAAATGAGACCATTATAACTCATCAGTCTGTGTCTGATTCCCGCTTGGCAGAACTCCAGGAAAAAATCCAGCAAACAGAAGCCACCAACAAGGTATGATCAGTACTATACCGTTGGAGATGACAGGGTTTTCCTGAGTATGTGACTGGCTCTAGCCTGAGTCTGTTAACCTGCGTAGGACCTGGGAGATGAATACTGTATACTCCTGGTGCTCTAGGGAATATTTCATTTAAAAGTATAGGTCTTCCCTTTATTTCTCATCAAGATTCTAGCTTACTCTGCACAGATCATAATTTCTAGTATTTTTCAGTTATGCGATTAAAACTTGCTTGCAGTCTTTAACTGTAAGAGGCACTGAGACAGAGGTTTGTTTTTTATTTTAACCTACCTCGTTGCCTGTTGATAGCTCATGGATTTTAGTATCTGTTTAGATGAAAGTTGCCACAATTTGGGATGCTGAACTTCTGGCCTGGTGTCCCCTTGTAGTGTCCTATCCTACACTAGATAGCAGAAACTCCTTGGTCTTTGTGTAAAGGATCCTCAGTGACCCATATGGACAAGTGCCAGTATGGCTGCCATCATAGAGAAAGCCCAGTGCATGAGAATTGAGGCAATTGAGTATTGAAGGAAGTATTTCATTTTTATGGCTAGTTTTTCTTGCTGATTTACTTAGGACTTTAATGATTACTATATGTGGGAAAAAAATAACAAGATAATATTCCCTAAGGAATCCTTTAAACCCTAGATTTGAAGAAAACTCTAGATTTGAAGAAAGACTTTATGGTTGCATTTGAGGTTAAAAGGAATCATTGACCTAAAAAACTGCTTTTCTTTGCCGAATTCAGATTCTTCAAGAAAAACTTAATGAAATGAGCGGTGAACTGAAGTTTGCTCAGGAGTCATCTCAGAAGCAAGATGGTACAATTCAGAGCCTCAAGGAAACCCTGAAAAGCAGGGAAAGCGAGGTAAAATATTTGACCATCAAGGACCTGTGAGGAAACAATTGGTCCCATCAAAGTAGATGAGTATTTTATGTTTTATGAAAGTGGATATTATCAGACTAACAAATCTTAGCCTGGAGCAATTGTAGCTTAATCTAAATTGGTATTTTGGAATAGTCCTGTTAGTAAAATGTGTACAAGTGAGATAATGGAATTTATATTTAGTTTGCTAACATGTTTGGTATTCCCTCTCTCATTTTCAGACTGAGGAGTTGTACCAGGTGATTGAAGGTCAAAATGACACAATGGCAAAGCTTCGAGAAATGCTGCACCAAAGCCAGCTTGGACAACTTCACGTGCGTGGGGGTCACATAGGATAGGAGGAGAGTCCAGTTGGAGATATGCCGTTCTTGGTTGTGGTCTTGATTTTGTCTTCACGGGTGCTCAGTGCTTGCCCTCCTGGTTATGATGATTTCTGCTCTCTTTTCAGAGCTCAGAGGGTGCTTCTCCAGCTCAGCAACAGGTGGCCGTGCTTGATCTTCAGAGTGCTTTATTCTGTAGCCAGCTCGAGATACAGAAGCTCCAGAGGGTGGTACGGCAGAAAGAACGCCAACTGGCTGATGCCAAACGATGTGTGCAATTTGTAGAGGCTGCAGCACGTGAGACAGAACAGCAGAAAGAGGCTTCTTGGAAACATAACCAGGTAAATCATTAACCATTTTGTAGCCCTGAATGCTGACTTTGCCCTGGTAATAACTTTCCAGCACTACGGTTTGTATTGAACCCTTGAGTCATTTGCTTAATCATAGTGATTCAGTTCAACACTTGTTGCCCTTGTACCATGTGCCAGCTACAGTAGGTCACCCCTTATCCACGGTTTCACTTTCTGTGGTTTCAGTTACCTGTGGTCAACCATGGTCTGAAAATATTAAGGTATTTTTGAGAGAGAGAGACCACATTTGTATCACTTTTATTATAGTATATTACAATTCTTCCATTTTATTAGTTTTCATTGTTAATCTTTTAGTGGGCCCAATTTATAAATTAAACTTTATCATAGCTTTGTGTGTATAGGAAAAAACATGGTATTATATAGGGTTCAATACTATCCAAGGTTTCAAGCATCCACTGGGGGTTTTGAAACATATCCCCTGCAGACGAGGGGGGACTACTATATTGGATTGTGTTCTGGAAATACAAGGGTGATTTACATAGGTTCCTCACTCTTAAGTTACTTATAACTTAGTATGAAAGAGTCACATAAGCCAAATTTCAGTGTGGTAGATACTGAGGTGGATGTATGCTTGGGGTCCTACAGGTATGTCCAGGAGGGGCTGAGAAAGGGAGTTAGAGAAAGCTTCATGAAGGAGGAGATATCTGAGGTTATTGTTGAATGGGTAAATGTCAGCCAGACAGAAAAGTAGGGAAGAATAACCAGGGTCAAAGGAATGGCATGCACAATTAGCCATGTATTTTTTTTTTAAATAAAATACATAATTCTTAAATGTTTCATTTATCTTGTTAGCTTAGAGCATATGCTGCTTTTTTTTTTTTTTTTAAAGACTTAAAAGACCTTTTTTGTGGTCTCTTTTCTTAGGCTGTTTAACACTCAGATTTAAAAGTGTAGTTTTTGAAGGATCTCCCTGGTTTGGTATTTGGAGATTAAATATTAACCTTGAATTTCCTTTAGAAATAATTATAATTTCAGATGTCTTAGCAGGGGTGGGGGTGGGAATAATCTTAATTTTTTTTATTTACATAAAGGAAACATTTTCCTAAGTTTTGTGTAGTTGATGAGAATATATATTTTTAAGGCTGTCTAAAGTAACATGGTTTCCTTATTAGAAAAATATTACATCTGTCAAATTAAGAAAGATGAGTGACAGTCACCATGAGGTCTTTAGAAAAGAGAATGATAGAAATATTCTATCCTTGAGCTTATTTTAAAGTAAAAGATTCAGGTTTACAGTGGGAACAGTCCCATTTAGTGGTTATGTAGATCTTTTGTAAACCAAAAAATAAGTATTGAACTATAAGATCAAATTTACTTCCTATTCCCACCCATAATTTTCACAATTTTCCACTTCCTATTGGATTCATGTATTAATGCAATAATTTCTATAGCAATTTTAAAAATGGCACATTCGGCTACTTTACATATCATTTTTTATGCCTTGACTCTGATGACTGTGTGGAAATTTTAGATTGCTTTAAAAAGGTAATATGTTTAATTTAGGAATTGAGAAAAGCCTTGCAGCAACTACAAGAAGAATTGCAGTCTAAGGGCCAACAGCTTCGTACCCTGGAGGCTGAAAAATGCAATGAGATCAGAACCCAGGAACAAAACATTCAGCACCTAAACCATAGTCTGAGTCACAAGGAGCAGCTGCTTCAGGTGAGTTTGCACAGTTTCAACAAAAACTGGGCTCACAGAGCTGTGAAATTTCTGTTCGTATAATCTCAAGATATTAATCCACCTATGTTCTGTACCTGCTATATGTAGAATGTTGAGAGGTGGGAATCAGGAGGATATAAGATAAATAGAAAACACAATTTGCGAATTAAGGTACTAACCAAGAATACATACAGACCTGAAAGATTTAAGCAGTAAATATTCAGAAAATAGTTATTAAGCATCTCTGTGAGACAGACACTGTGCTGGGTGTTGAGAAGACAAAGAGATTTGCCCTCTGCTCTCAGTCTAGTGAGTGAAGACATCTGTACAGAAACTTCCACAGAGTCATATAGATGATAGAAGGAAAGTTTTAGGGAAAAATGGGACACTAAGACTGTTCTACTACCTATTGTGTGCCTCAGTCACATTGAATCCCTTACTTTTCATTGAATGTACAATTTTTTTCATAGTACGTATGTATCATGCATGATTTTTGTTCTCTGACTGATTCACCCCTACCACTTTATTCTTCACTCGAAAAATCGACCTAGTCCTAAGGCTCATTGCCAAAATGTTACCTCCTTTGTGCAGTATTTACTGACATCTTCAGGCAGAGTTAGGCAGCGCATCCTGTGTTTTCTAGTAGCTAGCATATGTTGCACAATAGTTAACAGTTCTGTGTGTTGTGTATGTTGCAGAATAGTTAACAATTTACATGTCTGTTATCTCTGCTAAACTTGTTCCTTTTGAGGAGAGTTATCACATTTTGTTTTTTATCCTAAATAACTAACAAATTACTTGGCAAAGTGTAAGAATTCATTTAATATTGGATAAATGGATAAAGGAAAATGTTTTTTGGTCACAGGAACTTCGGGAGCTCCTACAGTATCAAGGTAACTCAGACAAAACCCTTGAAGCAAATGAAATGCTGCTGGAGAAACTTCGGCAGCGAATACAAGATAGAGCTGTTGCTCTAGAGGTATGTCATGATTTTGCTCACAACACTATGGATTATTCTATCTACGTGGGTATTATAGAAATTTGTGTCTACTTAATAGACATGATGCTTTTGGGATTTGGTTTTCCATTCCTTTATATTTTGAATCTTTTTGGATAAAGTGATCAGGATAGTGAATCTTATGGAGATTTAGGATCCTTACTTTCCTTGCAGCGAGCTATAGATGAAAAGTTCTCTGCTCTAGAAGAAAAAGAAAAAGAAGTGCGACAAGTTCATCTTGCTGTGAGAGAGCGGGATCATGACTTAGAGAGACTGCGGGGTGTCCTCTCCTCCAATGAAGCTACCATGCAAGTAAGGGCAGAATCTGTCATTGATTTGATATTCCTCTCCCACTTGTATTCTAAGCCTGAACTGTGGGGCCCTTCCATCATTTTCTGAAAACCCCAGGGTATTTGCTTTATAAGAGGGGAAAAAACCAAAGACAAACAAAAATAGCAGTCACTAATTCCATTGTTGTATATGAGAAAGTAAGAAGTTTTAGCACTTCTGCTTTCTTTTATATTGTGAACTTTGTAGGGGGAAGCAGTGAATATTGATTTATATTTACATAGTTCTAATTTATTTCTAATCCTGTTCAGACATGTATATTAATATATATCAATACACACACATTTTTACATAAGGATTGTCAGGGTGCTTATGTAATTATTGTGTTTTCCTCATTAATATCGTATACATGTCCATGTATTGCCATAATTAGAACACTTGTTTATTAACATTTATTGTGGGCTTTTTTTACATATTTATTTTAGAGCTTATATATCCAACCATCTGCCACTTTTTAAAGAAGTCCTTCACTTTATAGCATAGCATACTTCCTCCAGAATACTTCATTTTATCATGTACTCTATATTTATCTCCCCATAAACTAGGTAGGAGTTCCTAAAAACCAAATATAGATTAATATTAGTGTTGTTAGATTAGGTACTAAGCTTTCTATTACAAAAACAGTTGACAGGAAATAATTTAAGAGATAATTTAAAGGTGGATCTAATTTCTTGTTTAGCCTGAGGAGTACAGGATGACCCTTTGACTTATGGTTCCTCTCTTTGTGACTGCAGAGTATGGAAAGTCTCCTGAGGGCCAAAGGCCTGCAAGTGGAACAGTTAACTACTACCTGTCAAAACCTCCAATGGCTAAAAGAAGAAATGGAAACCAAATTTAGCCATTGGCAGAAGGAGCAAGAGAGTATCATTCAGCAGTTACAGACATCTCTGCATGACAGGAACAAAGAAGTGGAGGCAAGACTTCAGTTTAAGACAGTTGGTTTAGTGGTTGTGTAATCTCAGCCTTGGATTAGTCCTCTTGAGGTCTGGGAGGCCAGTGACCCACGTTTAATTCCATTCTGTGCCTGGGCAAGTCATTGACCTTCCCTGGGACTTTTTTTTACACCTATAAACTTGAGGTAGCAATTATCTTTCTCAAAGAAGTCATATGCGGATGAACGAGGTCTAAAAAATACACCCATGATATGATAGCTAACCTTTATTAGTCATAGGGTTCATGCTAGGTCAGGTAGTGTTTTAAGAGCTTAGTGGATATTAACTCATTGAATCCTCACAAATCTGTGAGGGACATACCATGATCCCTGTTTTACTGACAAGGAAACAGACTTCTGAAGTTAAGTAGGTCATCCAAGGTAACACAGCTAATAAGTAGCAGATCCAGTATTCAGCCTAGGCAGTATGGCTCCACAGTTTCAATAACCACGTACTATCTCTCAGTATGGAAATGGAAACTGTCACCATGCTAATAAATACAGTGTTCATTATTCCTTTTCAGCTAATCATTTTGTGCTCCCTTTATAAAGGTACACTGGGGAGAAAATAAATAAATGAACTGAGTGTCCAATTATCCTCACCTAACGTTAATTATTGTGTGCCCTGAGGAAATAGGAAAAGAATTTATTTTGGAAAACAATTATAAGTTGCCACTATAGGTACTTTTCGGTTTTGTTAGTATGCATTCCCTAAACGTGTATTTATAGCCACCTATGTGCCAGGCCTCTGCTAGATCTAGAAAAACAAAAATGAGCAAAATATGATACTTACTCTCAAGAATCTCATATCTCTTTCTTCTATAATAGATTCTTATAAGCCCTTTGATATGTAGTAGAGGCTATTCTTTTCTCTAGAAATTTACACTGTCTCTTCTGTATTAGGATCTTAGTGCAACATTGCTCTGCAAACTCGAACCAGGGCAGAGGGAGATAGCAGAGGAGCTATGCCAGCGTCTACAGCAAAAGGAAAGGATGCTGCAGGACCTTCTAAGTGACCGAAACAAACAAGCTGTGGAACATGAAATGGAGATTAAAGGCCTGCTTCAGTCTGTGAGCACCAGGGAGCAGGAAAGCCAAGTAAGGACTAATGCACAAACCAGAAAAGTATCAGTGCATTTGTAGTCTGCAAATAGGAAGCATTTGAGCCTTGTAATGTGCATATATTTATATCATTTTATAGTCAATTCCATTAGTTTTCTTTCCTTCAATTTATTAACTAGACCACAGTTTTACATCGATCATCGAAGAATGAAAAATTTTTTCAACACTTTGCATTCCGAAGGATGCCGAAACAATACATGTATCCATTAATTTCATTAAATACATTTTTTTCCTTAGTGATCTGATCACTTTGAGGGCAAGGAGTATGGGGTTTTGGAGTGTTTTGATTTCGATTCTAAATTATCAAGACTTGAGTGATATGTTGCATTTCCGGCCAAGATAAGGGAAAACTTACACTCAACAGATTTTCTCCTAATCCTTGTAAAATCTGAGTTACCTTAAGAGGAAAAAAAGATTGTATTTTTCAAAGGTCATGATGAGACTAAGTAATCTCATAATAACATGGGGTATATTAATCTCAAAATAATGACACATAACTATTTCAGAAGTAATAATTTTTTCTCATTTCTATATATTTTTCTCCTGAAAGTTAAAGATTGTTAGTTGACTTGTGCTGCTTTTCAGAGATCAGTAGCTAAGAATAGTCCCCCTAGTCAAGTCAGTTTTTAGAGGAAGCTAGATTCTTTCCTCCCTCCTCCGAGATGGGGTCTCGCTATGTTGTCTAGGCTGGCCTTGAACTCCTGGGCTCAAGCAATCCTCCTTCCTCAGTATCCTGAGTAGCTGGGATTATGGGTGTATGCCACCATGTTGAGCTCAAGGAAGCTAGATTCTTACTTGCCTATGTTATTTGACCATAATATTTTCTAATGTTTCTTTATATTATGAGATGGTTATATTCAATCCCATATACTCTTTGGCCAATGAGACTGCTGTTTGAGATAGATGTGTAGGGAAGGCCAATGTGATAAGGTGAGATTTAAAGATTTGAAGAGAGCAAAGATTTGAAGAGAGCAAACCACACAAGTGTTTTGTGCTATCCAGGCCAAAGGAACAGCTATCCCATAGTAAAGACAGACATTTCTTACCCTATTTCAAATCAAAATCTTAACACCTTAGTCTAATGAGTTCTAGCAGAACCTATTGCAGATCTCTTATCTGTGATGTTACATTCAGTTTTTTGTTTTTTTTTTTTTCCAATATTCTGCCAAAGAGAGGCTTTCTTTCCATTCACTTGACTATGTTTCTCCCTAGAAACTGAAAGCAAGAAAACTATTTCTTAGCATCCCACAGGCTTTTTGTAAATGGTTGACTTTTAAGAAATAATACCAGAACACAAATTTTGTTTTACTGGAGTATCTTTTTAATGTTATTTGTGATTTCTTTTTACTAGGTTGCTGCAGAGAAGATGATACAAGCCCTAATGGAAAGAAATTCAGAATTACAGGCCCTACGCCAATATTTAGGAGGGAAAGACTTCATGATATCCCAAGTACTCATCTCTAACCAACAAACTGAAGTTACCTCCATTGGCCCTACTCTGGGAGAGCAGACTGATCAGGTAAGAACTATAGACTTATGTGGATGTTTATGCCAGCTGCGTTTCCTTTTTACATTTGAGGGGTAAGTTTGATAATTTTAATACCAAATTGTTGAGAATATTCCTAGTCCTGTCATTGTGATCATAATTCCTGCATCTTCCTGACTCCCCCAACTCTTCCAATTTTTAGAGTTCAATGCAAATACCCTCCAGAGATAATAGCACTTCACTGACTGCCAAAGAGGATGCCAGCATACCCAGGTCCACATTAGGTAAGTATTAAATTTTGTTTCATGTGGGGACCTCTGTTTTTTCTTCCTGTATGTCTGTATTAATAGATTTGGCCAAGACGCTCTTCCTCTTTCTACCTTAATGGAAAAAATAAGTTTGGATTCTTCTTAAAGGTTGAAGACATGTCTATTCTAGGAAAACCTGCCCTTACCTTATGATGAATTGAGGATATTGCTCTGAGTTCACAGTTTGGCCCAGGAAAACTGCATCCTAAGTTTCCTTTTCAGATACCTTTGTAGGGATTCAGAAATGTAAGAGGTAGTGCTTCCACACCTGTACAGTGGGCCCATGGGGCTGCCACATTCTCCTGGGTATCTTTCAAGGCTAGGGCTACTCTCTGTAACTTGGTATCACCTACATTAAAGTGTTGGGAGGGGTGTAGGCCATGTACATTGAGTTATTTGCCAAGCTCAGCCCCAACCAAGGATTGGTTGTCAGCCTTGAACTCCTTAAAGCCAGCTGAATTCTATGCATAGTAGGAGAAAGACCTCAAATGGATACCTTGGATTGGAGTCTGACTTTCACAGAGCAAAAGGTGATATTTAGGGTATCTTCAAGGAAGATGTTACCTAGGGAGTTCCAGAAGTAGGCAGTCATGATGATTAATGAAGTGGGATTAGAGTGCTGTGATAAGGAGAGTTGTACACTTGGAGAATTAACTTTTTAATTTTGATATAAGAATGCAGAAACTTTGTGTCTATGTTATAGAGTTGGGAATTAGAGAATTCCATAGAAAAGTCTTGCAAGTAGTCGTTCTCTAGTAGGTACTAGTTGAAGAGTAAATGTTGGATTTGTTTAATTTACCCCTAATTTGCTTTTTTAAAAAAATGTACTTTTCACCATTTTTTTTTTGTGGCAATTTCAAACCTACAGAAAAGTGTCAAAAACAGTATAGTAAATGTCCAAGTACATTTTTATTAAAATTCACCAATTGTTAACATTTTGCCACATTTGCCTTATTTCTTTCCATGTACACACACATATATAGATATAGTGTTTTTTTCTGAGCCATTGGAGAATTTCTTATAGACATTTATGACACTTCACTCCTAACTACTTCAGTAAGTAATTCCTAAGAACAAGAGCATTCCTCTACATACCTACAATTATTACACTCAGGAACTTTAACCTTAGTATTAATCTTAGTATCTAATATGTAGTCTATATTCAGAGTTCCTGTTGTCTCAATAATGTTCTCTGTAGTTACTTTGTTTTTTGCCCTCGGGTCATGCATTGTGCTTCGTTGTCATGTCTGTTTAGTCTCCTTTAATCTAGAACAGTTTTCTACCTTTTTTGGTCTTTTGTGACGTAGGCATTTTTGAAGAATCCAGGCTAATGTTCCTCAATTTAGCTGTAGTTGTTTCCTCATGGTTAGATTCAAGTTAAACATTTTTGGCAGGAACGTTATTAATATATGGGTGACATCTTTCTCGGTGCATGATGATCAGTTTTTATCATCCTTGGTGATATTAAGTAGTCATTCAGTTAACATTATATCTGCTAGCTCTCTCCATTGTAAAGATTAATTTTCCCCTTTGTAATTAATAAGTGATCTGTTGGCTAGCATCTTGAGATGTTGACAGTTCTCTTTTCTGACAGTTACACTCACTAAGTGGTTTTAGTATCATTTGAGCCTTGCCTGAATGAACTCTTACATTGGTAGTTTAAAAAAGTGATTTTCTGTTTGTAAAATTTTTTCTTTATTAGTGGGTATTCTTCTATAAAGGAGAGCAGCCCTTCCCTTCTCCCCCCCCCCCATTTGTCTGTATCAGTTTAGATTTTTAATCTTACTATCCATTTCTGTCATTACTTCATTTGATGCTCAAATTATCCCAGATTTGGTCAACAGGAACCCCTTCAAGCTGTTCTTCTGACATTTTGCTGTTATATTTCCCCATCAGTTTTTGAGCACTTCCATAGTTTCTGGCACAATAAGATGTTCTGTTATTACCTTTTACTTTATGTGCCTCAGCCCCAGAATCGGCCATTACCCCAAGAAGCTCTCTGGTCCCTTTTAGTGGGTGATGCATTTAGAAACTAAGATTTGGGCACAAGATGTGTTCATTGCTACACGAATGTCTTTTAAGTGAACAGAGCTAGCAGTGAATTAAAAACAAAAGTATATATACGTGTGTACATATAATATGATTTGATACCAATTTCTCTAATTCCAATTTAACAACATAGGTTCTTTCCCTCATTTTGTATTTGTATTTCCATTCTTCCAACATTGAGAGCCCTGCTTACATATAAACATATTTCGAAATATTTACACATATACAGAATACTACAGTATGCACAAATGGTTTCAGAATTGAATACCACTGTCAACAATAAATCTATTAAGTAATGTTTAAGATTTCTTTGTAATTCTTTTTATCCCACTGAGAGTGTACGGTTAGAGTACTGAGTTCAGAAATTATTTGGATTAATTTTTTAATTATCTTCTGGGTAGTTATATTATGTATTTGCTGTATAGATTTATTTATGTTAATATTCAATTTTAGGCTTTTTATCCCCCATTATTGTCAAAACTAACATTAAAAATTAGACATTAACACAGTTCAAAACTCAAATATGTAGAAAGATAAACTTAGAAGTCCCATCTGCTTCCCCATTCCTCCTTCTGTTTCCACTCATCCCCCGAAGATAACCAGTTTCATTTCTGGAATATCCTTCCTGTATATCTTTTTGTAAAAATAAGCAAACAAATCATCTGTGTATATGTGATGTATACGTGTATGTTCTTACTTCCCCCTTTTACTAATGTAAATATATTGTACTACATTAGATGTATTCTTTTGCACCTAGCTCGTTTTACTTAACACATCCTGAAAATCATTCCATGTAAGTTCATAAAGACCATATTCTTTTTTACAGCTGTATGTAGTACTATTGTGTGACTATACTGTGTTTGGAAGTCTTTATAGCATCTAGGTTGATGGCAGTATTTTGCTGTTAAAAATAATGCTGTAAAGAACAACCTGTGTGTATATTTATTTATTTATTTGTTACTGGAATGTGTCTTTAGTAAATTCCTCAGAAACGAGGCAGCAGAGATCACAGTATGTTAATAGTGACTAAAACTACTGCTACGTGTTCATTTTAGGAGACCTGGACACAGTTGCAGGGCTGGAAAAAGAACTGAGCAATGCCAAAGAGGAACTTGAACTCATGGCTAAAAAAGAAAGAGAAAGTCAGGTGAGTTTTTTAGTCAAGGCTAATTTCTAAATTTCGACTTTTTTCTTCTAAAATAGTTTATTTTTAAGAGAGTATAATCCCTCAAGTATAATATCTGAATCCAAATATAAGGTATGCCTTTTTTCTTATATTTTGCAAAAATATAAATCATTTTATATATGCATTATCTCAACAAGATGTTCTTGTTTTTATAATGAGGACCATTAAAACTTTTTAAATACTGAAACAACACAGCTTTCTCTACCCATTGCTAACTGGAATAAACTAATGCTAAAGCTCTTGTGAAAAAAGGAAGTGCTATGTAATCACTGTTAACATTATGACATTAGACCTATGAAATTAGTTAGAAACATGAAACGAGAAATTTGAGTGTAATCAATCTTCACTGAGTACTCATTAAATGCAGCGCACTTTGCTAAGTCCTTAAATTAATGCTAATGCTCACAACTTTACACAAAATAAATGGTATCGGCCCTCTTTTAGAGATGAACCTGAAATGATGATTTTTTAAAATATGGTGCTAGAGAATATATATAACTAATACGTGCCAAAGCTAAGATTTAAACTCAACTCTTTTGTGACATCACATACTTCCTAATAAGTCATTTCCTGGAGCAGATAATTTTTCCCACCTTAGGCTTTGACTCTTTCTAGCAATAGAGTTTTCATGAATTTTCTTAGCTGATGTTCTCAGCCTTACAGAATCCCTTCCCCTCTGCCTTCCCTATACAGCCAGTTGCATGTCCAACTATGATATAGAAGAAATATTTAGGGCCACAGCATAGAGTTACAGACTAAAATGAAAAACTTACATGTTACTATGGCATCTGTGTTAGAAGATCAGTCAGTGTCGTGGGTTCCTAAATTAAATTTTGCTAGCTAGTCTGTATAGTTCCTCTATTTTTTCTACCTTTTTGCATAATTAGATCTATAACATAAAATCTGTGTGTATATTTGTGATGGAATTATCTTATTGTACCTCTTGATTTCATATTTCTACTTGCAAGCAGACTCATGTTATATGGCTCAATTAGTTTTGAGGATATGACAGTCTGTAACATTTTAAAAATACCAGTTTTAGAAATCCCTTTATTCTTAGGCTGAGGTGGGAAGATCTCTTTTTTTGGTTCTACCTTAGCCATTATTAGATTATGCATTTCAGATATTTTAGTTTCCATATGCTATTCCTGTTTTTCTCATATACACCAAATCCAGAGTAATGTTACTTTTTGGTCCTGTCCTGTTTTCAGGATCATAAAATTGTAATGCCCATGAAGGGATATTTTAAGTGAGTGATATTTAGCTATTGCATATCTTTATGTACCCTTAATCAACTGTCCACTTCTAAGTCTAAATGCCATGTATATTCATTATCACATTCCTTCTAATATTAGGTATTTACCAAAAGCTATATAGATTTTCCCATATTTTTAAACATTTCTCCTACTGTCTTGAGATAGTATTAGTAGTAGTAACCATTCTTAGATTCCCTGCTGTATGCCTGGCACTTTAAATACATTTTCTCTAATTCTTACGTAGCCCTGAAAAACTAGTTATTATTTCCATTTTACAGTAAGGAAACTGAGTCTTGGTTTAAAGGCCTTGTCAAGAAGATTATTCCAGGATTTAAAACCCATGTCTGTCTGACTGCAGACCTTTATCATGCTGCTATAATGTTTTCTTCCTCATGTTTTCATTTTTCTTTAATGGAGCAAATACCTGGATATGTAATGATGGAAGTCCCTGAAGAGGGCCTAATAAATGGCACCCCTTTTTCCATACACAAAATCTGAACAAATTGAGAAATGAAACAAAGTAGTAGCATGTAATTTGATACTTTATCAACTTTATTACTGATAAATCAAATGGGCCTGTTAGCCAGCCCGCAGAATTTGGTAGACTTATCAGTCACAGGCAACACTAGGCTTTGGCAGACCACTAGGTGGTGGGGAAGAGCCTGCCATTGAAGAAGCAGTGGTGGAAACAGGCTTCCTCTAGGCAGCTGTCTCCTAAGAAGAGCAAGGGTGGGGCTAAGTCAAGCATTCCTGGTTTATTCTTCCAGGATTAACCATTAAGGTTAGGCATGGTGGCTCATGCCTGTAATCCCAGCACTTTGGGAGGCCAAGGTGGGAGGATCACTTGGGGCTAGAGAGTTTGAGACCAGGCTGGACATTACAAGACCTTGTCTCTATAAAAAAATTTTTAAAAATTAGCCGGGTATGGTAGCACATGCCTAAACCCCAGCTATTCGGGAGGCTGAATGGGCAGACTCTTGAGCTCAGGAGTTTGGGGCTGCAATGCTAACAGAGCAAGACCCCATTCTTAAAAAAAAAAAAGTCCCTTTATGTGCCTGGGGCTGAGTCAGTAAAGGGCTGGAGGAAGGTCTGGAGTTACACTAACTGAGCTCCTTCAACATGGAAAGAAAAGTTATCAGAAGCATTTCCTCCTAATATGCCATAGTTGCCCAGAACCATCAGATGACTTTGCATAGTTATAAGTCATCATGAGCCCACACAATGATACCGTAAGCATTCATGGAATTAGAAGATGACACGAGTAAAATTCATAATGCTTACAACTTAAATTGTACATATTTAAAGGAAGAAGTGCTGCTGCTTTTAGGAAGCTTGGTTATACCTTAAACTAGCTTGTGTGCCATATGTCTTCATTTGTCACACCTAGTTTTTTTAATTATCTTAAAATGTTTCTTTAAAATATTACCTAAAATAACTTGCCATAAAGACTATGTGGATGTGCAGTACCTAGAGGAAAGAAATTATAGCCTAGTGGCTCCGAGTCTGCTTCCCTGAGTTCGCATCCTGGATCTACCACTTATTGGCTCTGTAATTTCGAACTAGTTCCTTAATTTCTGTCAGCCTCAGTCACCTTGTACATAAATTGAGGGCTAGAAGAAGTCACCTAATCTATAAATTGAAGAGTAGTTACCCCATAGGATGGTTGTGAGGATTCACTCATTCATTCATTCATCAGGTATGTAAGTACCTTATCTAAGCTGGGGCTAGTGCTGGGGATGAGGTAGTGAACAAAATCAATAAGGTCTCTGGTTCTGTGTGATGAATTTCTACTAGGAAGATACAAACAATAGACAAATAATGTAAGTATTATAATTACAGATTATAGTAAGTGATATGAGGGAAATAGTAGAAAGTAACATGGATGGGGAACATCTTAGGGTGGCCAAAGAAGGCTTCTCTGAGCAGGTGACATGTTAGCTGGGACCTGAGGATGTGAAGGAGGCCACCCTGGGTGAGATATTTCAGGCAGGGGTATTAATAATTGTGAAGGCCTTGAGTCAAGAGAAAGTCTGGTATTCCTAGAACAGAAAAAGTCTAGCATGCCTAGAGAGTCATGAATGAAGAGTAAAATGGCAGATATTGAAGTGGGGAGGAGTAGGCAGGAATCAGATCACCGGGTTTGTTAAAAGGATTAAATACATACAAAGCATTTATTATAGTGCCTGGAACATAGTAAGCACCCAGTAACTGTTAGCAGCTATTATGATTTTTAATAAACTTCGTCATAATCAAATATTTGTCATTTTTCTGGAAAGGAGGGTTAGGAGACACAACATTGAAAGTTCAGGGGGACATGCAGTACTAGCTTTTGGTAAGATTTCTTCATAGGCAGTGGTATGTTCTTTCATCAGGATGCATGTAATGTTGGGTGATCTCTTGTGACGTTAGCAGCCATTGCTGCTTACTTTTTATCCATTAACTCATTAAGGGTTCCAAAATGGAGATATTCTAATTCTGTCATTTTTTCATCTATTAGCTGATGTACTTACATAAAGAAAAACTACTCTGCTAATAGTGACCGGTTTTTAAAAACATAATAAATTCATTAACTAAACATATTTGATGTATTTTATAGTGCTAACTAAAGTGGAGGACATCATTAAAACCACTATTACAGCTTCCCATAAAACATCCTTTGCTACCACACTGCATGGTTCATTGATTTGATCCAGGAGAGTCCTGTTCGTGTTCTAGTTTTCTCTTGCAGTACAGGCTGATAGTGATATTGTACGCAAAAACATCTGTCTCGGTGTTAAAATGTAAATGTGACAGTTTCCTCTGCCCACTGACTTGAGGATTTCTTCTCTCCCCAGATGGAACTTTCTGCTCTACAGTCCATGGTGGCTGTGCAAGAAGAAGAGCTGCAGGTGCAGGCTGCCGATATGGAGTCCCTGACCAGGAACATACAGATTAAGGAAGACCTCATAAAGGTATTTCAAAGCTTTTTAACGACCACTGTAAATGTTTGCAGCTCAGAATACCTGTAGGGCATCTTCAAACCATACCCAAGAATGGGTATGACATTGAGTTTCTTGGCCAGTCCTTATCAATATCCCACTTGAAAGTATAGCAGACTATTTCAAGAGCATTTTTTTCCCTTGCTCCTTTGCTGACTACTATTTTTATTATGATTTTTATAGTTATACTTATTTTTTGACCTCTAGGATCTGCAAATGCAGCTGGTTGATCCCGAAGACATACCAGCCATGGAACGCCTGACCCAAGAAGTCTTACTTCTTCGGGAAAAAGTTGCTTCAGTAGAATCCCAGGGTCAAGAAATTTCAGGAAACCGAAGACAACAGGTAAGTTATCGGAATATAAACCTTATATTTAACTGTGAAGTAAACAATAGAAAAGCTGTCGATCTCAGCTATTTATGAAGGGGTGAGTTGATGGAGTTTCAGAGTATGCTCTAAAGTTTCCTACTCTGGTCAGTAGCAGCCATAGATCCCCCTTTCTGACATTTGCAGTTCTGAAAAGAGCAACAGTTCTTTTTGGACACTCATTGTCAAGTTATCCCTCACTCTCATACATAAAGTCTTTTCCCTCTCAACTGAATCTTTCTCAGCTGCCGGCATTTAACCATGTTCAAATCCTTCCCAATTAAAAATAGAAAAAGAGAAAGAAAGCCCCAGCCTTTGCCCCAAATTCCTTTGTAGCTACTACTCCGTGTCTAACCTTCCTTCAGTGCCAAGCTTTTCAAAAAGACTTATTTGCCTATATTCTCTGTCTCTGTTACCATCTCTGTCACTAACTACTCATCTTACTCCAATCTGGCTTTTAACTCTGTCTTAAACAGGTCTCTGCCGGTTAATACAATATTATAGCTCGTTACCCTTATAGCACTTGCTACAGCTCACAATGACACGTCTATGATTTATGAATATCTTTTCCCCCTATTACATAATAAACTTTCCCCTAGAACCTAGAACAAAGCCTGTCACTAGAATGTGCTCAATATATATTTATCGAATGAAGAATATTATCAGGTCCTATTATGTATGTTTCCCCCATGCCTGTCCTTTCTTTCTCTCACTCCTTTCTCTTAGCCTCTTTCCTTTGCTTCTGGCTTCTCTCTCCATTATCTTTTTCTTGCTTTTGTGTTTGAATTTCACCTTATAGGATTTTAAAGATAAAAATGAGAATGTGACATTGATTTGAAAAATGTAAAATACGATGAAAAGGGTAAGTAATAAGATAGTAGGTTTTTTTAGTCATTAGTACATGTTGGTGCCTATTTTTTTTTTTTTTGGTCTCTTTCTCAGGATTAACTGTGGCTTCATGTCTCACTTTGCTGTTTGCATATTGCCTCCTCTCTCTCTCCTCAGTTGCTGCTGATGTTGGAAGGACTGGTAGATGAACGGAGTCGGCTCAATGAGGCCTTACAAGCAGAGAGACAGCTCTACAGCAGTCTGGTCAAGTTCCATGCCCATCCAGAGAGGTAAGAGAGTGACTGTTTTTCCTTTTATTCTTTTATTTTTTAAAATTTTTATTCCTTTTATTTTTCATTGAGTGCAGATGCTTATGATACTGAAGAGGGGAGAGAGGAAAGCACAGACAATTACTGGGGTGACCCACTTTGTCATTAGTCGTGTGGATTGCTCTGAGCCTTGGTGTTAAAATGTTAAGTCAGGAATCATGTCTATTTTTCATAACTATTGCAAATTTTAAGTGAAAAAATAGGTTCGGTGTCTAAAACAATGCCTTATAAATAGTAAGCACTCAGTGTATATTTCTTTCCTTTTCTCTGCTCCATGTCCTGTTATAAAAGTAAGGCTATAAAGGGCACTGATATTCATTTACTATAAATAAATATCAATGAATAAAATATATTAATTGTGATGGCTAGTATCATCCCAGGATCACTGATAAAAACTTTCATGACAAATATATTTTCTTGATTTTCAGTCATGTGCATGAATCTCTCTGGTTCATTTTATGTTACTTCGTTTTCTTTTCCTCATTTTGCCTTCCCTCCTAGCCATTTTTACTTTTTCCCAATTTTTATTTTTTACTATTCAGTTTCTTCTAATTTATTGTTTTAAAAATGTTTTCTTTGTACTTCAGGAAAATGAAGGAAGAGGAAGGGTATGATAGGACCACTTGAATGTATTACTTTTTAAAGAACCTCTGGATCTCTAGTCCTTAGGAACTGGATTCCTTTTCAGAGCACTATCAGGTTTAGTAAAAAATGAGAAAACAAATATCTTCAATGGCAGTTCTACTTGATTCTGTCTATCTTCAATTTACATGTAGGTTTTTTCTGGGTTTTACTTTTTCAGAAACCAAAGCTCTTAGTCAAATAATGAAATTTCTCTTATGTGGGCTATAGGGGTATGAGGTAAATCATAGGAATCATAGTTTTATGTGAGATTGGCCCAGAATCTAGCATAAATAGGCAAGCTTTAAAAAAAGAAGCAGGCCTTGCTAATCTACCAGCAGTGGACACAAGTGCCACGGCAAAGACTGCATTCATTTATTGCGTCCTGGAGAACAATTACTTTAGAAAGTCGCATGGCTCAAAGTGACATTCGTGGCTCTTTGGAAACAAATGTGGACTCATTACAGTTGATGGCTAATCCATTTTCCTTCTGTATGGCATGTTTAATCAGCTCTGAGAGAGACCGAACTCTACAGGTGGAACTGGAAGGGGCCCAGGTGTTACGTAGTCGGCTAGAAGAAGTTCT